>VJMH01007023.1:0-13908 GCA_009835185.1 Aphanomyces stellatus
CACAGGAAACAACTTCCGTCGAGTGCACGCGTCGAGTGCACGCGTCGAGTGCACGTTTATATGAGATTTACTATACTTCAATGAAACACTTAGTTGTAGATAAGAGGTTCTAACATGTATTCATTCCACAATTTCCTCTGCAGTGTTACAAAAACTCAACTCGCGGGCCTGCCCCAATCGACCCTCTCCCTTTTGGCCCAGGTATTGCCTTTGAATGGCTCTGATCACGACATTCTAGAATGCCATCGCAGGGGGTTCCAAACATGCCGCGGCCACTACTGGCCCGTGGAAGCTGTCACTCGACCGCCCTGTCTACGTGGCCGTCATGAAACATTGCACCAACGCGTCCCTTCGCAAACAAATGTTTCGTGCCAATGCAAGCAAAGGGAGCACGCCGCCACACGATAACTCGGCCACGCTCGTCGAAATCCTCCGGTTGCGGCAGGAGCGAGCCCTCTTGCTCGGGTTCAAGAGCTTTGCCGAGCTGACGTTGGCAGATAAAATGGCGTCTTCGGTCTCAGAAGTGGAAACTCTATTGGCCGACCTCAAGCAGCGCGCCATGCCAAAGGCCAGAGCAGAGTTGGTACGATTGCAAGAATACGCCACGTCACATGGCCACACAGGGGCGCTCCAGCTTTGGGACGTTGATTTTTGGTACGTTCTTCAAGCACAAAGTGGTGCGAGTCTGACTGGATATGTGGGATAGGAGCGAGCGGATGCGCGTGGACGAATATAATTTGGACGACGAAGTCGTCAAAGAGTATTTCCCTTTGGCTCGGGTATGTCATCATATGCTCCAACGAGGTAACCGGTCGCGTAGGTGCTCGCGGGGATGTTTGAACTCACGCTTCAGCTATTCGGTGTGCAAATTGAGGTACAACCGAGGTTAGGGTATCGAATTACGATCTACCGGTAGGTGGCTGATGCTGGAGCGATGGAAACGTGGCATCCGGACGTCCTAGTGTTTAACATGCATGCGATGGAGCAACCTGGCACGCCCGTGATTGGCCATTTTTATCTGGATCCATTTGTCCGATCGGACGACAAAGTGCCTGGGTCGTGGATGAATATCATTGCATGTCGAAGCAAAGTACTTCGAACGACCACGGCCTCCGTTCGTTTGCCTGTCTTTTCAATCTCGCTCAACCAAACCCCACCGGTACAAAGCCGCGTGATTGAATATTTCATTGATGATTTCAACATTGACTTCTTATTCTAGGTCGACGGAGCTAACGATAGTTTGATGGCATTCAGCGATGTCGAGCACTTGTTTCATTCGTTTGGCTATGGCCTCAAGGCAGCGCTCGTCGCGTCCGACTACACGGCCGCCTCCAACTGGAATGGCCTCGAATGGGACGCGATGGAAATCGTATCTCAATTCATGGAGAATTTCATCTACCATCGCCCGACCGTCCAGTTGATTTCCAGTCACGTCGTCACGGGCGCGTCTCTTCCAGATGCCCTTTTTCACAAATGCGTTGCCGCGCGAACGTTCATGTCTGCAAACAAGTTGCTTCGTCAGCTCTACCTCGCCCACATTGACTTGAGTTTACATCATGACGTGGACTTGACCTCGAACGATGCCCAACACCACGCGGCGGCGGTCTTTGGTGTTCAAGCTCGCCTGGCTGCAGAGTACGTGCACGTAGGGAATTGATGGGCTCACGTGGGCACAATCACAGGTACTGTGTGCTTCCCCCGCTCCCAGACGATCGATACCTCTGTACTTTCACGCACCTCTTTGGAGGAAGCTACGCTGCGTCGTATTATAGGTATTGGATCTTTCATATCTTTGCACATTTGTGAGATTGTGTGCTTCTAGTTACCAATGGTCTGGTGTCCTCTCTGCTGATGCGTTTGGGGCATTTGAAGAAGCCTCCTCCATCTCTGAATGGGAAGCCATGGGGCGCAAATTTAGAGACACGATGCTCGCTCTCATGGGTCCGCAGCACCCCATGGACGTGTTTGCGAAGTTTCGAGGCCGGCCGCCAACCAGCGATGCCTTGCTCCAATTGTGTGGTCTGGATTAGCGATGCAAAGAGGAAAGCCATTTGTGTCATTGACTCTGAAGATCAAATATGGCGGCGTCCCATATCTACTAAATTGGGGCTCTTGGTGGATTCGTTGACGAAGTTCATGTGCGTGGCTCTGCGAGAATGCGATTGATTCGTAACGTGGTGGGGATTGCAGTGTGTGCGTGGTTGCGGAACGTGCTTCAATATTTGTCTGCCATACATAGTGACGGACAGTTTGAAGGCGCAAGCAATAAGATTCAAGCGATTGTGGACGTGTGAATTTAAACTTGGGTTCGATGCGGGCTTCTTCAACGGCGAGGTGCCCCAAATGAAACTGTTGACTTTAACGCAGCCGACGACATGGGCCGCAGCTGGGTGCCGTCTCTGGCCGGTCGAATTAACCCAAACTTTGAAATATACAAGACCCCTGAGTACACCTATCCCCAACGATTTCATGAATCTGGTACGTCGTAGCATCGCAGGCCAGCCTTCATACGCAGCTAGTGTCACCACGTCTCACAACTCGAGACTCGACTCTCTGGTTGCGTCAAATTGCAACAAGAAATCGCTTAGCTAATGCCACATCTTCATAGACCAACCCCAAGTATCTATTTTGACCGGATGAAGTTCTAGTGTCAAACGACAACACGCGATTGTCGCAGATCAGACGTGCCGTCATCACATCCACCTCGTCCGAGACAACCAGCGTTTGTCGAGATATTCTCAGTCTATTTGTGGCGTCAACGACACCATGATCAACCCGCTCACGCGATGCGTTCAAGAGTACCAGCTTCCACCGTACGCGACCATGCGCGCCTCCGATATTGCGCCGGCCATCCGCACTGCCATCGACGAGCTGGAGCTCGATCTCGCTGCCATCGAAGACGATTTGGCAGACTCGGACGCTGAGCTGTCGTGGGAGTCCGTGATGGACCGCTTGGAAATCATCGACGACCCGCTCTCAAGGCTCTGGGGCGTCGTGGAATTGCTCTCACTTGCCGACAACTCGCCCGACGTGCGTGCGGCCGAGGCCGAGTTGCAGGGCGAAATCGCGGCCATCGAAAGCCGGCGCCAGCAGAGCGCCGAGATCTTTCGAGCCATGGAAGCGTTGCGAGCGAGTCCAACCTTTGTGACGTACACTGCCGAGCAGCAGGTATAGCCTTGAGTGATCATGATGGTGGCATGCATGAGGATGGTACACTTAGCGCATCTTAAACCGCGCGATCTTGAAAGCCACGTTGCGTGGTGTCCGGTTGTCTGAGAGCGACAGGGACACGTTCAACGAAATCGACGTGCGACTCAAAGAAGCGGTACGTTGTCGTTGATTCGCTGTCGTTCGTTCGGTGTCGTTGACTCGGGTCGGTCTTTGTTACGTAGGAATCGCAATTTGCCAACACCGTGCTCGACGCAACCTGTGCCTTTTCACTGATTGTGCACGACAAACGCGAGCTTGACGGCGTGCCGGAGTCGGCACTCTCCCTGTTCGCCCACGTAAGAATGAATGGCTGTGGTTGCATCTTGCATTTCATCTTGGCGTAGATTGCGGTGGCGGCCGGCCACGACGGTGCGACGGCGGCGGCGGGGCCCTGGCGACTCTCTCTGGAACGGCCAGCGTACGACCCGATCATGAAATATTGCACCAATCGCACGCTTCGCGAACAAATCTACCGCGCCAACAACAGTCGCGGTGGTGCGCCGCCACATGACAACACGTCGCGCGTTCGCGAAATCCTCCAATTACGACACAAACGAGCGCAATTGTTTGGATTCGATACGTATGCAGAGTTGAGTTTGGTCGACAAGATGGCGCCGTCGGTGGATGTCGTGGAAACTGTGCTGCGTGATTTACGCGAGAAAAGCTTCCCTGTGGCTCAAGTTGAACTGCAGCGCCTGGAAGACTACGCCATTAGATTTGGGCACACTGGTCCGATGGAGCGCTGGGACGAATCATATTGGTACGTCTAAGCTATCACAGCGTTTCAACTTATATGAACTATGGGGTGCTATAGGCGCGAACGACTCCGAAAAGAAGCGTATGACTTGGATGAAGAAGAACTCAAGCCGTATTTGCCCCTCGCCAAAGTACTGTGTCGTCTCTTCTGGGCACGAAAATGGTCACCTTGATGCGCAGGTATTGGAGGGTCTCTTTGAAACCATTTTACGGCTCTTTGGCCTCCGAATTGAGGTTTGTCTACTTATTTGCATGAGAAAACGTTTGAATGTGTATTGCAAGGCCGCCGATGGCGACGAAGAAGTGTGGCATCCGGACGTTCGCTTTTTTCAAATCCGAGCGACGGAGCAGCCGGGCGAGCCCATCGTGGGGCATTTTTTTCTCGACTTGTACGCACGTCAAGGCTTGAAACGCCATGGGTCCTGGGTTCGAGTGATGGAAGCCCGAAGTAAAACCCTGCGGACGGACAAAGCGCCAGTCCGACTCCCGGCGTTTTGCATCCTCTGCAACCAAGCGCCAAAGGTAATAAAGGCTCATATGCCACTGTAATTTTGGCATGGATAGGTTGGAGACGAGCCGAGTTTGCTGACGTTTGGAGACGTCGAATATTTGTTTCATCAGTTTGGATACGGCCTCAAGCTGGTGTGCACAGCAGCCGAGTACTCGGCCGCTGCCAATTGGGACACGATTGAATGGGATTGCATTTCGATGGTCCCGCATTTTTTGCAGAATTTTTGCTACGACCGCCGGACGATGGAACTTATTTCAAGCCATTTCGAATCGGGTGCGCCGTTGCCGGAAGCTCTCTTCGACAAAGTCAAAGCGTCCCGCCAGTATATGGCTGCGTCGGACCTCCTGCGCCAATTGAATTTTGCCATGGTCGATATGGCATTGCATCATCGCTATGACCCCTATTCTACGACAGAGTCCATCTTTGACGTCCAACAACGTGTAGCCAAAGAGTACAATCCCGGTCGAAGTCTCGCTCATATAGATATTTAGATTTTGTGTCATCCCGCCACTAGAGTCCGACCGCCAGCTGTGTGTGTTTAACCACATTTTTGCAGGCCCGTATTGCGCTGGTTATTACAGGTACAACAACCATTACGGACATGACAGTCATCATTGTATTTGCGTAGCTACAAGTGGGCTGAAGTACAATCGGCGGACGCTTACGCTGCCTTTGAAGAAGCGCCAACTCGTGAAGCATGGGAAGCCACGGGTCGAAAGTTCCGTGACACTGTGTTGGCCCTGGTGGGTATTCACCACCCATCCGACGTTTTTGAAATGTTTCGCGGGCGCCAGCCAAATACAAATGCCCTTCTCACGCGCTACGGGCTTGTCGAGTCGCCTTAGTCTACTCTCAAATTGCCATTAAAGATTGAGATCGCTAGCCTGCACTTACTGCACTTAGGGTTGCACAATGCGTCTTCTTTATCCCTGTTTGTACACGTGTGAGAGCACCGCAATATTTTCGCGCAGTTGCAAGCAGGACTTCGTGAATTTCAACGGTCGCACATGTCTGCTGCTCTGGAAATTAATATCCCCATTCACAGATAATTAACAATTGACCGTTCGTAGATTTGGTGTGTTTGACAAAATACAATTTCATTCAAAGCAGGGCGTTCTAAGTAGTTCCCTAGTGAGCCATCGCCAGGGACTTGTGGTTGATGGGAGTTTCAATGCCGTCGTAGCCAGCGGGCTTGTCATCTACCAAGTAAAACTTGACGGAAATGTAGGCGCAGATCAAACCAACGGCGGAGAGGCCAGTGTTGGTGCCAAAGACCGATTTCCGTGATCGGGTTGGGCAAGCGTTCGACCGTGACCATGGTGCTGTCGTTGCGCACAACAGTGTTGGGGTCCGCCAAAGCCAGCGAGAGAAGCGCGCCACACGACATCAAGACCAAAAAGACAATGTAGGTCGCGGTGGAGGCCATGTTGCCGGTCGTGTTGTAGTTGGTGCCAAAGGTCAAGAAGCCACCCAAAGTCGCGCCCAAGTTGAAGATGATCCAAAAGTACGAGAAGAACGTGCCCTAGGTTTCAGACGTGGGGTACGCCATGCACATTTGGCCTTGTGCCGTTCAGAGGAAGCCTGCGACGATGCCGAGAATGGCGTTGGCGGCGTATTAATAGTTGGTAGCGCTGGTCGAGTAGAGCTTGGTGTCGACGTTAAAGTCCTTGTCCATGACCAAGAGCGACAAAGCGTAGATGACTTAACCCCACGTGCCAATGAAGAGTGTGGTCTTGGGCCCAATGACATTGACAATTCCCCCAGCAAAGAGGCCAAACACGGCAAAGCAGGCGTAAAGGACGGCCGTCGCGTTGTAGTTTATGGTTTCATCGTTTACACCAGCAGCGATGGACGAGATTGGACCAAAACATGATGCTTGATGGCCAATTGATTAAGTGAGGCGATTTGGCTTGTTCCAATGGTCGTGGTGGAGTGGAGTTAGGGCATGTGGTTGAGTTTCAGGGCATGTCTCTACAGCCTTGAATGAATGCGACATGGTTGTTCCCAAGGTGTGGGAATGAAACTGGCACGCGATTGTCCAAATAAGTAAAATCCAAATGCATGGATCAATGGAAGCGCTTCGACTTTTGAATTAAGATAATAGTGCTGTCCAAAGAGATATCCTGAGTTGTGTTTTTGCAGCTCAACTGGAATTGCTTGTCCACTTGGGTTGTGCCTTTCGCAAGCGAACGCCCAAAGAATGCAACACGCACACATGCTCGTGTGGTCTACTTGCCCAGACGGGCGAGACAACGTTGGCATGCGGATAGCATCACGACGAATCAAAAAAATATGGGTCTTCTTTACGTAGCAGAAGAATAATACTTCGAAGTTCCTAAATCAGAGAATATGGTGCCAAAATTGACAATGATACCGTAGAGCACACAATAACTCACCGCACAGAACTAATCAGCAGAAAGCCCAAATTACATAATAACTCACCAATAGCATAGAACCACTCTCACCAACACAAGGGTAAATATATTTAATACAGCATACAAATTGCAAGTTAAATAAATGAATATTATAAATATAAATAAAATTACATTTTTATCCCGAGAATTATGAATATAAACTCACCATCCAGCAACAAATCACAAAATGGTGCGCAAAAAAGTCTGGTGAGTTATTGTGTGCTTTACGGTAATGCTGCCTTTTGGTGAATTTCAATCGAGTGTCGTGGGATTGTTCTGTTTGGCTTCGCATTGAGTCTTTCAACGTTTCATTGGCTGAAATACTTGTGTAATGTTACATCCCAAAGGGGGGAATCAACAGTGGACGAATCAATGGACACGCATCTCCACATCAAACTGGCGCCAGTGGGATTCATGACGATTGCCTCCTTCACCACTTCGCACAACTGCAGCACCCCTGGCGTCCACACAGGAGCAGCAAGCTTGCTCCAAAGCCACAACCCAGCCTGTGATGGATGCCCTTGTTGAGGTAATCCTCGCAAGTCTATCGCGAGTCACTTGGAGACGACCACTGTCCTGTTTCCCGTCGCTTGGTTGATTTGTGGAATGGTCGGTGGCCGACTATCTGGTCCAACGATCCGATCATTTTGTCATTGCCGCCGTCTTCACCAACAAACGAAGATGGTGAATCCACTCACACGGTGTGTCCAAGACTACGCGCTGCCACCGTATGCGACGATGCGGCCAGAGGACATTGCGCCAGCCATCCGCGCCGCCATCGACGAATACGCGGTCGATCTAGCCGCGATCGAAGATGATTTGACGGATCCATCGGCAGATTTGACGTGGGAATCCGTGATGGACCGCTTGGAAATCATCGACGACCCGGTCGATCGGCTCTGGCAAGTCGTCGACCTCATGTCGCGCGTGGCCGACTCCTCGGAATTGCGTGCTGCGGAAGCAGAGTTGCAGGCCCACGTGTCGGTCATTCAGATTCGTCGTGTCCAAAGCCCTGCCATCTACCACGCCATGACGATCCTTCGCGCCAGCCCCGCCTACGAGGAGGCCTACACGACAGAACAACGGGTAAATTCATGGAATGAAGATGATCCGACAATGATCTTTCTAGCGTATTCTCGACACCCAACTGCTCAAAGCCAAGCTCACGGGCGTAAAGCTCATCGCCAACGACAAGGACCGCTTCAACGACATGCATTTGCGCCTCGCCACACTGGTAAGAAGAACACGCGAGTTTGGCTCATGGCATATCGTAGAAAACCGACTTTGCAAATGTGGTTTTGGACGCGACCAAGACGTTTTCGCTTCTTGTGCATGAGGCACAAACACTCGATGGCGTGCCAGCCTCGGCACGCTCGTTCTATGCTCAGGTACATGTTGATATTGGGAAATTTGTTCTTTGAGTATTCTAGAATGCTGTTGCGGCTGGCTACGCAGACGCGTCTGCGGCGACTGGCCCGTGGAAACTCTCGCTTGAACGTCCAGCCTACAAACCCATCATGAAACATTGCACGAATCGTGCGTTGCGCGAAGAGCTCTACCGCGCCTTTGCCTCGTTGGCTGGCTCACAACCCCACGACAACACGGACACGATCCACGAAATCCTCCGCTTGCGACACGACCAAGCGCGACTGCTCGGGTTTGGCTCGTTTGCGGACATGAGCCTTGCGACCAAAATGGCGCCATCCGTGGCAGCTGTCCAAGACATGCTCGACGACTTACGGGCCAAGTGTTATCCCGTGGCCGAGTCAGAATTGGCACGCTTGCAAGCATATGCTGCAAGTCATGGCCAATCTGCACCGCTTGAGCTTTGGGACGTTGAGTTTTGGTACGACCGATGTGAGTGGACGATGGAATGATGAGGTCAATTGGTAGGAAGGAACGGCTGCGCCAAGACGAATACAAGATCGACGACGAGGTGATCATGCAGTATTTTCCGCTCGCCCGCGTACGCAGACATAATGCACGACATGGCTGAGGCAACGGGATAGGTCTTGGCTGGGATGTTTGAACTAATTTTGCAGCTCTTTGGCATTCGCATTGAGGTACATGTCGTCTGTGGGTGGATTTGAACGTTGGGTAGGCTGCAGATGGCGCCGTCGACACGTGGCATCCAGACGTGTGTTTCTTCCAAATGCGAGCCATGGACCTACCCGAGACGCCGATTCTCGGGTACTTTTATCTCGATGCCTACGTGCGGCCTGAAACCAAGCGGCACGGAGCGCTGATTACACGCATTGCCAGCCGAAGTAAAATTCTCCGCACGACGGCCGGGCCGCGCCTGCCAGTCTTTTCGATTCTATGCAACCAAACCCCACCGGTTTGTCGTCTTGCTGCTCACCCACATGATTGTTCGACTAGGTTGGTCACACCCCGAGCTTGATGTCCATCCTTGAAGTCGAGCAATTGTTTCACAACTTTGGCGACGTGCTGCAGCATACATTGACCGCGTCCGACTATTCGGCGTGCACGAGCTCATCCACGGCGCCAACGGATGTGATGGAAGTCGTGCCGCTTTTCTTGATCAGCATGTGCTACGACCCCATGACAATCAAGCTCATCTCGGGTCATTATGAGACGGGCGAACCACTGCCTGATGCCGTCTTTGACACGTTGATCGCGTCACGCAAGTACATGGCGGCGACGGAAATGCTTCGCCAGCTAAACATGGCGGCTGTGGATCTAGCTTTGCACCACACTTACGACCCCCATGCCAAAGCGACGACTGCCTTTGATGTGCAACATGGACTGGCGAAACGGTCGGCCATTGGCTTGGACCTTTGGTACTCATGTTGGCGTAGGTTTTGCGTCTTGCCTCCCTTGGCCAACGATCGATTTCTCTGCTCACTGAGTCATATTTTTTCCTATGATTACGCGGCGGGACTCTACAGGTCAGTTGTCGCGTCGTTTCATTTTCACACGTTGGCGGGTGTAGCTACATGTGGTCCGATGTGCTGGCATCCGACATGTTTGCCAAATTCCAAGAAGCCAAGACGAACGACGAGTGGGAAGCCACGGGCCGTCGCTTCCGCGACACCATCCTCGCGAATCTGCGCATTGATGAACCCCTCGCTGTCTTTGAATCCTTCCGCGGCCGAAAGCCATGTAGTGAGCCATTGCTTCAAAAGTTTGGATTAAAATCCGTGTAAATGGATCGTTTTTGAGAGTTTGGTGACCTTTGAATTGGGTCAAATGGAGAGAGACTACACAATAGAACCGTATTGCGTGACGCAAACCATACGAACAGTTGTGGTTCGAGTCAAGCGACGACTGTAATACCCATGGCAATATTTAGCAGCGCCTTGTTCCATTAACAAATTGATGAATTGTTCTTCTCGACAAAGGACAATCAAGGAAGCGAAGGCAGTTGATTGGCCCCAAAAAGCCATTCAACAGCATTGAACCAATCAAATCCATGCCATACTTTAAATCGAGCGCTCATTGGTGCAATTGCATGGGCATCAACAGTGGAATGAATATCCAGACGACAAATATTTAATCCCACCACAATTCCGCTTCTGGTGAACTGATTCATGGACATGAACCTCGATGTCTCCCGCATTTTCACATGCACATCCTCCATCTATCTAGCTTGCTCTTATGGCTCACGACATTAGATTTGTCCTCGCAGACTTTTCTCTGCTAGACCAGAGACCAAGCGGCACAATGCGTTGATCACGCGGATTGCCAGTCGAAGCTCCATTCTTTGAACGAATGACGGACCGCGCTTGCCAGTGTTTTAGATCTTGTGCAACCTAACCCCGCCGGTAGCCATCTCGACCCATCATCGAGGATCGATACTTTGAACTAAGTTGGGTCGACCCCAAGCTTCATGTCGATTGAAGAAGTTGAGGAATTATTTCACAATTTTGGCGATGTGCTCCAGCACGTGCTCGTCACGTCCGAGTATACGGCCGGCACGAGCGCCGCGACAGCTGACATGGATGTGATGGAAGTGGCACCTCTCTTCATGATGGGCATGTGCTACGACCCGGTGATAATTAAGCTCATCTCGGGCCATTACGAGACGGGCGAACCACTGCCTGATGCCGTCTTTGACACGTTGATCGCGTCACGCAAGTACATGGCAGCGACGGAAATGCTTCGCCAGTTGAACATGGCTGCCATGGATCTAGCTTTGCACCACACTTACAACCCTGATGCCACATCGGCTTTAGACGTGCAACACGAGTTGGCGAAACGGTCAGTTGGATCAATGTGGTTTTCTTGGCCTTAAATGTTGTTGGCGTAGGTTCTGAGTCTTGCCTCCCTTAGCCAACGATCGCTTTCTCTGCTCCTTTAGTCACATCTCTTCGTGCGACTGCGCTGCGGCGTACTACAGGTTGGTTGGTCCGATGTCCTGGCGGCCGACATGTTTGCAAAATTCCAAGAAGCCAAGACGAATGACGAGTGGGAAGCCACAGGCCGTCGCTTCCTCAACACCATCCTTGCGAATCTGTGCATCGATGAGGCCCTCGCTGTCTTTGAATCCTTCCGTTATCGAAAGCCATGCAACGAACCATTGCTTCAAAAGTTCGGCTTGATTTCATGAACGTCAAAGTCGTTGCTGCATCCAAGCATATTGTAAACACATGTGTCGACGCTCGTAGTGACGGGATTGACACTCATCAATGGAGTTGTGAATACGTGGCATCCGGACGTGCGTTTCTTCCAAATTCAGGATCTTGAGACGACGCCCTTTTCGGGTATTCTACTTCGATGCATACAGGTGCAAAAGCAAGTGGCATATTGCCTCGGTCACACGGATCGCCCATTGCAGCATAGTCGAGCCATATTTGCCGTTCTTTGACGTCATTGGCAATCAACCCCACCGGTCTCGTGTTCGACAACCGCTACAAACCACAGAAGGGTTGACTTGACATTGAGAGTCGACTTCTTTCTGCACGAAGATGAGCTTGACGACGTGCACAAAGTCGTGCATTCGTTTCTCTCATTTGGGGGCGAGAATTGGACGCGTCCGAGTGATCTTGAAAGTGTGCTGGGCCACAATGAAAATGAATGTGATGGACATGACGCCGCAGGTGATAGCGAGATTGTGCTACCATCCAACCGCGATGAAGTTGATCGATAAGCATTTCAACGCGGCCCGAGCGATGTGAGAAAGTGGCTACGCAGTTAATGACGGTCACATACAATTGGACAAGGGGCGTCCACACGTCGGTTCAACGCGAGAAATTTTCTCTGGCTTTGCTGATTTTGAGTGGCCGTTTTTGGCAACATGAAGTCGAACGTGCAGTCGGTTCCGTCAGCTTCCGAATATGGATCGCCATGGTGGAAACCTTCAGTGGTCGACAGCATTGCATCGAGTTGGTGTTTCGCTGCCCGTGTCAAAGCTTCGTTTTGTGTCTACAACGTTGCTAGCCGCGCGCCCGGCACGGACTCGGGTGACTGTTGGGTTCTGCAATGCTTCTGGATTACAAAGGCAGACCACGGTATCGCAAACAATGCATTCCAGGGACTAGTCAATCCAGTGTACAAACAACCCTTCCAAGAACGACAAGGACCGCCTCCACAAATTCAAAAGTGCCTGACGATCTTAGGCGCTCGATATGATCACTACGCCACAAGAATGTACTTTTAGTCCCACTCGGTCGTATGCAACTTCCACTTTGCAGACTCAGGTCCAGTGTTTGTGCTGTGGCGCTTTCAAATGTCAGAACCTATATGGCATACTACTGATCCATTATAGGGTTAATATCTCTAAGCTAAACCACGGAAATGTGTTTTGATATTGATATGCATAAAGTGTGCATTTATTTTCAACAAATCATATCTTACATTCAAATTCTATTGCTGGTCGAGCTTCCAACGACGTTTTGATGGGATTGTTCTCGATCAGCACACTGGCAACTGTGGCTCCTTGTCGGCACTCATTTCTTCAAACCAACAACTTTGTCGCAATGGTGAATCCCCTCACGCGATGCCTCGAAGACTACGCGCTTCCGCCGTACGCGACCATGTGCGTCGAGGACATTGTACCCGCCGTGCGCACAGCCATTGCCGAGATGGAGCTCGACTTGACGTCGGTCGAAGACGATGTGGCTGCTTCTGAAGATCTCACATGGGAGTCCGTGATGGATCGACTCGAGATCATCGACGACCCACTCAGTCGCCTTTGGCACATTGTCGTGCACCTCGAAAGCGTGGCCAATTCGGCGGCCTTGCGCGCCGCCAAAGCCACCGTCCAAACTGAAGTCATTCGCATGGAGAGTCGTCGGGCGCAGAGCACTCTTATCTTTCAAGCGCTGGAACGCCTTCGCGGAGGTCCTGCCTTTGCCACCTACTCGCCCGAACAACAAGTATGTCGACCATGGAAGCTTTTGACGAGCGTGTCTGTAGCGCCTCGTTGAGATGGAGATTCAAAAGGCCACATTGAGTGGCGTCGGTTTGATCGACAATGCCAAAGATCGTTTCAATGACATTCACGTGCGCCTCAAAGATGTCGTACAACATATGTCCAATGTATCGTCCCATGATTGTTGGCCTCGTAGCGGACCCAATTTGCCAACAACGTCCTCGACGCGATCCAAGCATACGAGCTGCTCGTGTACGACAAGAGTCAACTTGCCGGCGTGTCCGACTCGATCCTCGCATCCATAGCGCAGGTAGCGTGCCATACAATAGCCCAGTCCATGACGTGGCAAGCTAGAACGCTGTCGCGGCGGGCCACCGAGACGCGACCGCCGCCACGGGGCCGTGGAAACTCTCGCTCGAAACGCCCGTCTACCTTCCCATCATGCGCACGTGCACCAACCGGACGCTGCGCCAAGAGCTCTACCGCGCGCACATGACCAAAGCCAGCGCGTCGCCGCACGACAACGCGCCTGTGATGGTCGAAATCCTCCAATTGCGGCGCGAACGGGCCCGCCTCCTCGGCTTTGAGTCGTTTGCCGAGCTCAGTTTGGCCGACAAGATGGCACCATCCGTCAAAGCCGTCGAGGCCATGCTTCAAGACTTGGTTGAAACGTGCTTGCCACG
>VJMH01007024.1:0-66620 GCA_009835185.1 Aphanomyces stellatus
GACTACTTTGGCCATGACATCACGTCCACCAAGCGTGCCAACTACAACGACTGCTGCGAAGACTGCGACAAGACGCCTGGTTGTGTCGTCTACGTCTGGACCCCGTGGGAGGATGGCACGTGCTTCCTCAAGTACAAGGCCGACAAGACCCGCTCGTACTGGGGCGCCAAGGCCGCGCAATTGCCTCACAACGGCCCGACCTGCGACGACCAAGAGCAAGACGTGGACTACTATGGCAACGACTTGGTTGAACTTCCCGGCGCGGTCGAAGACTGCTGTGCGTTGTGCTTGACCCGCGACGAGTGCCAGGGCTATTCGTGGTTCAACGGCGTCTGCTCGCTCAAGTCGACCCTCGAAACCGCCTCCAAGAAGTATGGCGTCGTCTCGGCCGCTCGTTCGTCCAACTAAATCGTTCCTCCTTGCAGGAGATACTGCTCTGGAGATTTTTGTACATGTCAGCAATTGTGAATAAAACATCGCTTGTTTGACATCCTTAATCTTTGCGTCAAATCTCTTTATTTTTAATGTCAAATTTCGTCTTGAAAGTGTCAAATCATCTTGGACAGGGGATCGATTGTACAGCTTTTTGTGTCAAAACCGACCTGAACGTTTTGAAAATTCGTGTTGAATTTTCGTTCTTTTGTGAATATAAATTTTGACGCTATTTGGCAAAATTGTATGCACTCAGCATGCAATTAAAAAAGAGTGGACTTTTCGCAAAGGTATCCAAAGCCTACAACTCGAATTTTGGCGGCATCGACGAGCAAAATCCTCGACGATGGACGTTCCCCAGCTCGTCGAAGCACTTGTGACAGCGGTGCATGGCGCGCCGAATGCCCCACTCACATCTCTCTCACTTCGGATTCTCTCGTCAAGATACGGCAACACCCACGACGTGGAGCACCGTGCCAACGACATGGTTCGAAGACGACCTTCCACTTCTCTCTGACCTGTGCATGTAGTTGGGGGTCACACAAAAGATCACGCGACATCTCAAAGAAACACCGGCGGGATTTGACCCAAAGCTTGCTGTCCAGCGCTTTGAGACGCTGCATCAAGACTTTCTCACGCATGCGATGCTGCACAAGAAAGCCGCGGTCCTCACGTTGCTGCTGCGCTTGAGTCTGGACACGGACTCGACGACTCTTTACGTCCCGTCGCTCCCGCCGCCATCGCGAAAAGAGTCGCCAAAGGTGTCTTCTTCCGTCTTGTCGTCTCTCACTTCCTTTCGTAGCACACGGAAAAGACGTCCGCCGTCGACCCGTCCATCGTGCCGCCACCCCCGACGACGACGACGACGTGGCAAGACAAACACATGCAACAAGAAGCATACCGCGCGGCATGCCGCACCAAGGACGCATCCGCGGTCGAAATACCCGAGAGCGTCTTGCTCCAGGAAGTCCTGTACGCGTTCCAGGGCATCGATTCCAAGTATGTCTTTTACAACCCCGCGATCGAGCGATTCGAAGTCGCGCGCCACGTCGGCGTCTCCCTCCGTACGTTTCCATCACCCTCCATCTTCATCCTAAGTCCTCGTGCAGCCGTCCGCGATTTGATCCGCAAGTTGACCGAAGTCGGCTGGCTCTACGCCCGCGTCCAACACTACCTCGGTCGCGCCATGTCGGACGGCGGCGTTGTCTCGCAGAGCTTTTGCCACGCACTCAAATCCGAGTTGAGCGATTTCTACCGCCTCATCGCGATCTTGAGCGCCCAAGTCGACATGGACGCCGACAAATACCCGCTGCCCGATGCCGACGCGACGGCGCCCGAGTTGACGTTGAAGCGACTGGTCGTGTGGACACAGGATCCGCTCGACCGCCTCCGCGTCATGGCGGCGCTCGTGGACAGGTCTGTCGTCTCCTCCATCATGCAAGGTGACGTCTTCTAGCGTCGATGGCCTCCAAGGCGGCGCGCTGGCGTCGGGCATTCACAAGTACATGGAGCATGGCGATCCATTCGTGCGGCAATTCATCGAGACGCTGCTCAACCAAGTAGCGACACCGATCCTCAAGATGATTCAACAGTGGACGCTCGAAGGGTCGTTGGAAGACTTGCATGTACGTGATTGCGTCATCCATGCTTGCGTCATCCTCCTGGACATGACGACGGGCGTCAGGAGGAATTTTTCGTCGCGTGCGACCAGTCGGTCGGGGATGACCAGCTGTGGCGCCACAAGTATTCGCTCCGGTGGAGCATGCTGCCGCAATTCATTTCGAGGTGCGTGTTTCAAGTCATTGGGTGCGTCTTTGACCGGGACCAGAGAGGTCGCCAACACCATTTTCGTCATGGGCAAGAGCATCAACTTCATCCGGACGTGCTGCGGCGACTCGGAGGTACGATTTGTTGGTGGCCCCTAACCCCTTAACCCCCAAACCAACAACTCGTGTGACGTAGTGGGTCATGGACGCGCAATTGCGCACCGACAACTTGACGTTTGATCACTGGTACGAACGTGGTGTTTGACTGGCACGACACATGATTAGGATGGAGTTTCAACAGTGGATCACGGCGGCCGCAAAAGAAACCAATGGCTACGTGACCAAACTCCTCCTCGGCAAATACCAGTTGCTCGAGCATTGCCGCGCATTAAAACAGTATTTGTTGCTCGGCCAAGTGCGTGTGTTGCATTCAACATCATGGCTGACTCGGACGTAGGGCGATTTCATTCAATACCTCATGGATTTGCTCCAACCTGAATTGTCGAAACGCGCGACACAAGTCTATCGGCACAATTTGATGAACGTTCTCGAAACCGCGCTGAATGCCTCGAATGCAAAATACGAAGTACGAGTCGTCGTTGCGTCGTCGTCGTCGTCATGCTTCAATAGACCAATGACATTTTGGCAAGGTTGGACGTGAAACTGCATCAAGCGTCTGCCGGTACATATCCTCATGTCGACAAGTTTGAGAATACACGTATATGGGTAGGCGAAGAAGGCTGGGATGTCTTTGCGTTGCATTACAAACTCCAAGCGCCGCTCAACACGGTCATTCCCGACAGCACCATGTCCGAGTACTTGCGCATGTTTTCGTTTCTCTTCAAGGTCAAACGCGTCGAGTATTCGCTGAGCACGTGCTGGGGCCGCGACATGAACCTCGTCCACTTGATCAGCGTACGTGCGTTGGTCGATCCAACATGGTTGTCGACTCGTCAGTAGAACAAACTCCCGCATGCGTGGGCTGTGATGCACCGCGGCAACCTCCTCCGTTCGGAAATGATTCATTTTACGACCAACTTGCACAACTACATGATGTTTGAAGTGCTCGAGGCTTCGTGGCACACGCTAGTCAAGGATCTCCAGCACGCGACCCACCTCGATGGACTCCTCGATGCCCACGCGGCCTACTTGCAACGGATTCAGTCCAATGTAAGACGACCACCAAAGTCGATGATGTGAATGGCTGGACACTTCTAGGCATTCATGGGCGACGCCAACCAAGGCTTGCTCCTCGCACTCAAAGGCATCTTTGAAACGATCTTGACGTTCTCGAAAATCCAGGAAACCATCTATTTGACAGCCGTCAACGAAGTCCAAGTCGTGGCCCGTCAGGCCCGTCAGAGTCAAGTCCGTGCCGCCGCCGACTCCCTCGATCGTCTCATGTTGCTTTCGTAGACCACATGGGGCATCACAGACGACACGCCGCGACCGACGTCGGCATTGGATGCCCAAGGCGCGCTCGTCCTTCAGATGCAATCGATCGCCGCCAAGTACAACACCCAATTCGTGGCCTTTCTCGACCTCCTCAAGGAACAAGCTCTTGGGTCAGACAATTTGCCATACCTGACCTTTCGACTCGACTTTAACGAATACTACCGCAAGGGATCGAGGGCTAATTGAGTCTCAATACAATTCGTCGGTCGACGAATATGCTTTGTGTCGTTTCGATCATGTCGTTTCGCGAAGGTCAAATATAGACGTCGTGGTGCAGTCGGGCGCAGGTGCAGCAGCTCTCGATGACATCGCCGGTGCACTTGCTGCCACGGGGCCAGTCGTGGGGCGAGGACATTCGAATATACAAGGTCGTCACCGTGTCCACATATCTTGAAACACGCGTCTCTTGTAGGCGTCGAAAGCGGTCGTGCCTTGGCGTCCCGAGCAGCGAGAACCTGTGCGGCACATTACACGCTACGAAAAGTCCCGCGAAGAGCGCGAGTTTGATTTGATCCGGGCGCAATACCGAGACGTGCAGCGGGTAGCGAGCAAATCTCACGACGCAGTCGCTTGATTTGATCCTAGGAAGGCGCGACCAAGGACTTGGAAATCAAACAAAGCATGCAAGCACTTGTCGATGCAAAGGTGTGGCCTCCATCGTAGTCGTCGTTCTGACGAATCTCTAGATCAAGCAGAGCCGATATGTGCAAAAGTTCAACTTGATCAACCACTCGTCGGCCGAGCCTGAACCAGTTGACGTGACCCTCCGACCACCCAACACACGCGTGCGGTACAACATTGTGAATCACCACGAGTTGGCCGTCGCGCCGGTCCACGAAGCGCCGCCAGACGCGCTCGGAAAGAAAATGGTCGAGAGCCAGCACTTGGGCCGGCCGTTTAGCGTGATCAGCAACAAGTATTGGTGTTGCTGCATGCTTTGTTTGAAAGAGTATATAGATACCACACGGACCACGACCAACGCGCGCGCGCCGAAGCCGTGCACCAAAAAGAAACGGCGACGGTCAAATTCAACAAAACGCACACGTTCAACCCACTCCTCGTGCGGTATTACGACTGCGAGAAGGAAGCGGCGTTCCTCGTTGCGCGGGACGCGCACGCCAAGCTGCATGGACTCGACCGCGACGACTTGCTCCCACATGGCGAGCAGTTTTGTGCCAGTCGGCTCTACAACCTCGTCAACCACACGGTGCTCAAGCCCGAGAAATTCAAAACCGTGACCAACGTCGACAACCGCCGGCTCAATGTCATGAAAGCAACGGTGTGGCGATTTGTTGTCTCGTGGTTGTAAAAATCCCCCGACACTAGAAAATCAACCACGACATCCACGCACGCGCCCAAGTGCTCGAAGACTTGACGGAAACACGCTCGTTGAATCGGATTTCGCACGCGCGCAACAGCCAAATGTATGTCCATGGGTACGTTGACCACAGTCGCGATGATAGAGCCGACAATATTCGCGCTAGCTTTGACCCGGTGACCAACCAACCGTTCGAAGGCCGGCTGCGAAAAGCGCGCGTGCCCGTGCGAACCCATCCCAAGTCCAACGTGTGGACACGGGTTCAAGACGGAGGAGGTAAAACTATCAAGTGCTTGTTGGGACTCTTGAGTGACATGTAGGCAACACCAACAACCAACTCGACAAGCCCCAGTTGCCACGTATCGACAGGCGGCCACCGTCTGGGATGCGCCCGATCGAGCCTGAAATCCTTTACATTAGCCATGACAAGCCTGTCGACCCTGGCGGTGCGTCCGTCGCGCCACCGCCCATGACCAAACAGTCGCCCAAGGCAAGCTAGGACAGTCGAATGAATCCCCACGTTTAAACCAACCACAAAACACGGCAAAATAGGTGGGGTAATCAAGACATAGGGGTTGTGGCATGTACGAGAAATGAGATGGGCAGTGCAAGGAGGGCGCCACGTATCGCTGTCATCTCTGATTGGTTGAATGTTGAAACTCCCGCCTCTGCGAAGTGCGACCACAGTAAGCAGAGACGAACGAACGTGGCCACGGTCGTGTATACTTTGACGTATATATGAGGGGCAAGTTGATGCTTCGTAGGTCCAACCAGCGTCTAAATCGTCCTATCTAGGCTATCTTGACCTCAAATCCGTACTTTGGAGAGACGGGGGTTTCAAAATTCAGCCAATCAGAGATAAATGCGATACGTGGCGCGCCGTCCCTGCAAAAACGTCTCGTCGACTCACTTCCAACGTATTCAATTAGATATCCAATGCTACGACTTGTCACAGCTGATCGACGTAAACCGACGTCACCCCTGCCTTGTCAATTGTGGTGCTCACGTCTGATTTCAACCAGCACGTACCTTCAAAATAGGAAAATCCGCGGCAGCCACGGTACACAGCACACACGCCACAGCAGTCGTGGAGCTGCAGTGCGGGGATGCCGACGATGTCATGGCCAACAAAATCCACGCCGAGGAGCGGGACGTCACAACCGCCGGTCGTGCTTTGTGGCTCGGTGGCCTGCGCATCAGGGCTCGGCAGTGTCGACGCAGGGGTCGCGACGGGGAACGTGATGACGTCGATCGAATTGGCTGGTGGTGGCGTACTGCTGCTACGACCAGGGGAGTGCAACACGCCGTCCAAGATGGCGGCGACGTTGACGCGGCCGTAGCCAAATCGGTTGTTTGGCCATGCAGTGTCGAGCACGCCGCCACAGTTGACAGCGCCGCGCGCGATGATCGTGCCGTTAGGGTAGTGCCACGTGTGCGGCTCGGGTTCGAGCATGGCTCGGTCGGCATGCGTCGTCAGGAGCGCGTAGAGTTCGTCGTACGTGATGCGTGGCCACGCTTGCTTGAGCAGCGCGACGGCGCCCGTGACGTGCGGCGCCGCCATGGACGAGCCGGCGCGGCGGACGTAGCCCGTGAGATTGGCCGCGTCGGCCGATCGAACAAACATGCCTGGCGCGACGACGTCGGGCTTGATGCGCTGGACCGTGTAATTCGCCGATGCGTGGGTGGTGGTGTCGTTGACGACGGTCGTGGCCGGGCCTTTCGAGCTAAAGTACGCCAATGCGTTGGGGTTGTTGGCAAACGAACCGACGGCGCCGACCGAGAGCACGCGCGGCGAATTCGCTGGCACGTCGATTGTGGTGCACCGTGGCCCCGTGTTGCCGTTGGAGAAGACGGGAACGATGCCGACGGTGTGGTAGACGTCGAGGATGTCGGCTAGCCAGCGGCCATCAAGGCCATCGTCATCGCCCCACGAGTTGTTGACGACGTCGGCGCCGAGCGTGCAGTCGGGGTGCGTGCCATCCAAGTCCGTGGGGCACATCATAAATTGGAGACACGCGACGAGGGCTTCGTGGGTGCCGTCGCCGCCGTACAAGCCGAGACACGAGATCCACTGGGCGTCCGGGGCGACGCCAATGCCATGGGCGCCGACCATCGTCCCGATCGTGTGCGTGCCGTGACCATCCGTGTCAATCGGGAGCGGGTGGACCGAGCTCTCGTTGTACGGGTTGAACCAACCCTTGGTCTTGCGCCAGTTGTGCTGGATCGCTTCGTGGCGAAATGCCGCGCCCGTGTCGATCGACCCCACGACGACGCCTCGGCCAGTCACGTGGTTCCAGATTGCCGGCGCGCCGATCGTATCCACGCCCCACTGGGGCTCGGCAGCCAGCGTCGTCGCGTCGTCGTTGTCGCTGCTGCTGGCGGCGTCAACGAAAAGGGGCTGACTGTTGAGGTGGATCGAAAAGGGTTGGATGACACGCTGGACCAAATCGAGATTTGCGACGGCGTGCACTTGGTCGTGCGTCAACCCGCGACAGACGGCCGACTTTTTGATCCAAAACGTCGTGCACGTGACGTTCAGCACCCCCGCGAGCTGCGCGGCCGCCGCGTCTGCCGCGGCACGCAACGCACGGTAGACGGCCGTCCGGTGGTCGTCCATTATCATACCTTCTATTCGACTCCTCGGGGCGCTGGTCTCGGCGGCGTGGAATTCGATCGCAATGTCGGCCATGTTGGCGACTTCGAGTGCGCGGTGGACGTGGATCGAGATCTTGGCCACGATGATCGAGGGCGCGAGGAAGAGGAGAGGGAATCGCATGCGGCGATGTGGTGGACGGACTGCTGGATGGAGAATGGATCGATCGTCGTCGTCTTGACGTGCTCCATGATTGCAGCATTGAAGGCAATGGGCAATGGGGCCACGCACGTCACACACGCGATTATTCGGACGACTTCAACCTTACGAGTAGAGGCGGTGCATCAAGTGTGCATGGCTGCAACCTCAACGTCGACAGCGTCATCATGTTGGAGATGACGTGGCACTCTCACATCCAAGCGTCCCCCGCTGCCATCCAAAACGGGCACTTGACCCGCGGTCTGACCCGACACACCTATCGTCTGCAAATTGCACCCTCGCCCGAACCGGCTCTTGGGTTGTCCCATCAGTCCGATGTCATGGATTCATTTTTATATCGTGCTTGGTGCCGTGAGTCAACCATTGAGATCCCAATGCACGCTTTTTATTACTGTGGTGGCAAAACGATCTTGGCGTATGTTCGGGTGGTGCTGCTCTCTTGCAACAAAATCTGGTGCTGGGACCGCCGCGTCGTGAGTGTGAATGTAGTCGTGGGTCCGCGCGTCAATGTCGGACAGTCGATCGATCGATGGCCTGGGTCATGGCACACGACGCAGACGCACTTGGCATCGAGTTTGGCCGAGAACGGGGGCGGCGGCGCCGAGAAGCTCATGGCGCGCTGGCGGCGGTCGTGGCCGCCGTGGACACTCGTCTCGTCCATGCTGCGACAACTATGGAATATAAAACAAGTCGAGCCCGCGCCACTCGGCGTGATGTTGGCGGCAGTTTCATCCATCACATCATCATATTGTTCGAATGGATCGATCATTGACTCGACATCCGGCGAGGTCGTTGCCGTTGACTTGCGCAAGTTGGAAACCAGCGTTGGGCACCACCCGACGAAGAAACGCCATCGCCGTCGCCGACGACGACAACGCTTGGCCGACGGAACGTCAGTGACAATCAACATGAGAAGACCAAGTAACGTTATGTACTCAAGCACACACGCGACACCCATCAACCTCATTGTCCCACCACACCACATCGATGGAACGATCACAACACAGCGATGATCCGCATGTATCCATGGCAACGAGGCCCTCTTAACAGTCTGTGGCATCCACTGACAGACAGGCTTCATGTCGATTCGTGCTCTCGTCCAGCTCCTGGGATACCACAGCATGAAAGCGCCAGACGGGCTACCTTGTTCACAGGCCCTGTCGACGATATCGATTTCTCACGACTTGCTGCAAACTCAAACGGCCACCACCAGCCTTCCAGTCTTATCCAAGCCACAAACTTTATTGGACAACGCCATCTACACAAATCTACGCTTCCGTCGACGCAACCGACTCGGCCAAGCTCTCCCAGTCAGCGTTCCAGAGCCAAACGAGGCCATAGATCGAGCAGAGCGTAAAGCCGAGCGAAATGCCGCCCCAGAGGCCCACAATGCCATAGGCACCAGAGAGCCACGCATAGCCAACAGGGACTCCCACGAGGCAAAACGCCAGCACATTCGCCATGGCGCCTTGATGCGGACGGCCACTGCCGCGAAAGACGCCTTGGACGGCGCCCCAAATGCCCGACGCAAGCTGGAACGGCGCGGTCGTGTAAAAGAGCAGAGTCGCTTCGGACAACACAGTTGAGTCGGATGTGTAGAGCGTAGCGTAGTGCGGACCACAAGTGACCATGACTAGCGTCGTAAATATGGCCCAGACAGACGAGATGCCGACAGTTTGCCACGCAGCCGTCTTGGCGCGCAGAGGAAGGTTCCCGCCGAGGGCGTTGCCGACGCGGACACTCGCGGCAAAGCCAATGCCAAGATACACCATGCCAAAGATGGCACGGAAGCCCGTGTAGATGGTGTTGGCACTCAGAGCTGTGCTGGCGTGGGGAAGCGAGCCAGCGAGGAAAGACGTAGACGCGATGCCAGCAAATTCGCTCAGAAACATGATCCACCCGTTCGTACTAGGGACGTCAGATGAAAAGCGTCAGCTCGGAGGTGGGCATGTACCTGAGGCAGAGGAATTCAGGCAAACGAGTGAGAGCCAAGGACCAGTCAAAGTGCATCTTGCGGGTGCCCGACTAGAAATACAATGAGTCGTGAGGAAGGATGCAAATGAGAGATGGCGACGCACAAGGTGATACATAACGCCAGCACCGACGCCGTAGTAGAAGACCATGCCCAAGACACCCCCAGCAAAGCCCTCGAGACATATATGAGACGAGACGCATGCAAATGGGCACACGTACGACGGCAGTGTGAAACATAAAGACGTAGGCCAGAGTGACGGCCGCGACAAAGCCGGCGGCGACGGCACCGACGATGGGCCACACGATGGTTTGGCCTTGGAGGACGCGCTTGAAGAACTCGTAGGCAAAGAGAAGCGGGACTTGAAGGACCATCCACCGAAGGAGGATCTGCGTCGCCGAGGCAATCTAACGCATGATGAGAGGAAGGATCAAGGGGAAAGTGAACCTCGGGCGTCTGGCCCAGTGCATGGAGGATCGAGCCCGAGAAGAAGAGGATAAAGACGAGCGGGACGCAGAGCACGCCGGCGCAGAGCACGGCTGTCTGCAAGTAGATGCCGTTTTCCCCTGCGCGGCCCTTGCCATAGGCCTGCGCACACAAGGCGTCCATGGCGGTGCCGACGCCGATGACGAGGCTGTAGACGACCGTCGTGTAGAAGAGTGTGCTGAGGCCGCCGGCAGAGAGGACAACACGGCTCTCGCTTGCGTCGAGCGCTAGAGAGAAGTTGAGGACGCGGGATGAATCTCACGTACGAAGATGCCCAATGAACATGTTGATGATGGCAATGGGGAGGTACTCGACGACTTGAAGAAGCACAAGAGGAAGCGAGATGCAAAGAACATGCTGCAGCTCGTCCTTGCCGATCGGCGGTGGCGAGAGGAGCGGGTGGAATTCGCCCATCGTGTTGTGTGCTCCTGGTCCGAAAGGTGAGGGGTCCGTGCCAACAAAGCTTCGATCGCGGATTGGTGGATTTCGTTGAATGCAGTCAGAGTCCACCAATGGGCACACGGAGCGACACCGCAGCACGGCATGAGGTTCAAGGAAGACGACTCGAGACCCCATTTGAAGCAGTCGCACTTGATCCACGAAGGTCAGAGGTAGACTTCTCTGAAGAAGACGGCATGCAGTCAACGACCAATCCTTCCAAGATGGGGATTTCCCCAGAGAAGCAAGCCTCCAGTATGTGTTGAGCCCAGCATGAGTTAGAGCAAGGCGTGTGCTTCCTCTCCTCTGGCATCCAGCATACAAACAACTGCTTCTTGCACCGAGCCCTTGTCTCAACATGCAACGAACGACACGGATGACTGGAAATGCTTTATACAAGGAGACATCTACAAGAGCGAGCGGAGGGCGGCGGCGACTTGCTTGGCCGACGGGCGGTCGCGGTCGTGGAAGGCGAGGCACTTGCGCGCGAGTTCGAGGATCGGGTGCGGGATCGCATCGGTAAAGGAGGGCTGGAGCGCGCCTTCGCTGACCATCATGGCAATCCGGGCGTTCGAAAAGCCGCCGGCGTTGCGTTCGCTCATCTCGGCATACGGCGACTCGAGTGTGTCGAGCTCCGAGAGGAACACGCCAAAGCTGTAGATGTCGGCCTTTTCCGAGTACCGGCCGCCCGTGAGGACTTCGGGTGCAATCCACGCGACCGTGCCAATGTTGGACGTCATCGTGTCGTCCTGGCTCGTCACGCGCGAGATGCCAAAGTCCGACAGCTTGGCTTCCCAGTTGGCGCTCATCAAGACGTTCTTGGACTTGAGATCGCGGTGGATGATGGTCGGCTCAAACGAATGGAGGAACGTGAGTGCATCAGCGACGTCGGCGCCAACGGCGGTCTTGGACGTCGCAAACGCCGATGTCTTGTGCCACTTGAAGACGCGGTCCTTGGCATGCTTCTTCCGCTCGGCCTTGAGGAGGTCCGTCACGTCCCCATGCGCCATAAACTCCGAGAGGACGGCCAGGTCGTGGAGCGTCGACCACGAGATCCCGACAAATTTGACAATCTTGGGGTGATCCAGCCGCGCGCACAAGCGGATTTCGTTCATAAACTCGGCGATCGCGCTCTGGTCCTTGGCCTTGGACGGCAGCAATTGCTTCATCGCGACGTCAATGCCGTTGCACGTCGCGCGAAAGACGACACCATACCCGCCCTTGACCAACAACGTCACGTTCTGGATGTGTTCTTGCGGGATGCGGAAGCGCGCGAGGTCCGGGTCGAAGCGAATGTCGTCGGCGACCGACCCATGTGTCCCGTGAGTCGTGTTGCCTTGGCCCGAGTGCGGCGTCCGGTTCGAGTAGTACCGGTTGCCGCTCGTGTTGGTGCCGGTCGCCGGCTTCCCGCGCTGCTGTTGGCGACGGCGGTACATGAGGACCCCCACGACGATGAGGATCAAGACGACGGCACCGGCGGCGATCCCAATGTACGTTGACGTCTTGGACGGTTCCGGCGGGAGCACGTTCGGATCGTCGGGGAAGACGAGACCCCCTTTCGGGAACGTCGTCTTGCAGTACGTGATTTGGCTGGCAAAGTCCGACAAGTCGTGTGTGATGTACGCGTTGTCCGTGGCGCTGTTGACGCCGCAGTTTTGGTTGAACTTGAGGTGCGCGTCAAACATGGTCACGCACGACTGGCAGTATGACAAGAGATTGGTCGAGTTGGCTTCGCCGCATCGCTTCTTGTCGTTGTTTTCATATGCCTTCTTTTGGGTCACGCAAGAGTCCTGGAGATAGGGCATGAGAGGGACAACACACAGCGATGACGACGACGTACCGTGCAATACAGCGATGGCAACGCCGTCACTTCCATCCGCATGCACGCTTTGTTGGTCGCAACAAGCGCTTTGCGCGTCGCCGACGCGGCGATCGCGGCCTTGCACTCGGGAATCGCACAGTACGCGAGTTGACTCGTGATGTCGACGGGAAGCCCATCGTCGTCTTTCTTGCCCGTCCTGGCGACATCACACGCCGCCACGGCACTCTGGTACGTGCTGTTGAATGCGATGCACGCCGGGTCCGTGTCGACTTGTCCAAGGACGGACGCCGCCGCAAACGCGAGGATTGAGATCGCGCGCATGCTGTCCTGTAAGCGGGATCGATCGGTTCTGCGATGCCGCGCACTGGCTATTCCACCGTTTCAGCCGGCCGAACACCACACCATCTGGTCTTGCTCCACCAATCAGAGAGCAGAGAGTATGAGAGTTTAGTCGAAACTCTCATGACTCTCATTGATTTGGGCACCCACACTGCAAGCAGGTCCTGCGAGACCCTTCATCTCGATGGACGTTTGATCTTGGGCACATCACTCCATGTACATGGTTGGCTAATAGCCAACTGCTCGCTTCCAGACATGCGATCTTTCGACAGCGATCTACGGACAACTACGTCGTACTCTCAGGCGAACTCTCCGTTTCAGTTTGTTGAGGTCGAACATTCAGACGTAGATTTGGTAATATGTACGTTTCGTACATTTGATCAATGTTGAAGTGGACGGATGGTACTAATGTTCGATCGTTGGAACGTACGAAAGCTGTACATTGCAACCGAGCAACACCCTTCTTTGGCACTTGCACCACCTCAACCCCACTTTTTGGATCTCGGTCGCTCGCACGTTGCACGCTTCTGCGACCGCAGTCTTGGCAACCGCGATCTTTCCTCCTGGATTCATCCGGAAACTCTGCATTTACGAGTGAGAAGCTCACCGCTGCTTTAGCGGGAAGCTGGCGATGCATGGTGGCTGTCTATCGTTGGGTCGCATATGGATGGCGCAAAGGAACGGTCGCAGTATTGCATGTGACACGACCGTGACACCACAAATGGTATTTATCCGGATCCTTGGTTTGTTTTCGGATAAACGAGATACATCCGGATATGCAATGTTTAACCGGATACGATGAAAAACACCTGGTGCTTGATTGGCGAGAGGTTTGAAATAGATCGTTCTGATTGGATGAAATGAACCAATGAGATGCGTGCTCTGATCCTGGAAGAGCGCGAGATCACCAGAAGAATTGTGCTTCGTAGTATTTCGCAAAGACCGTCGAGACGAGCACCGATGAAGTTCAGGCCATGCATTGACATCCACGCGGGCGTCGTTAAGCAGATCGTCGGCTCCACGCTCTCTGACGACAAGGACGCCGCGGCCCCCGTGACCAACTTTGTGTCGTCCTTGCGCTCCTCCGACTATGCGTCGTTCGTCGAATTCGCTCTTGATTTGTGCGAAATGAACGTCGACTCGTAGGATGTATGCGCGCGATGGACTCCGGGGTGGACACATCATCATGCTTGGCGCGAGCGATGCCAACCAAGAAGCTGCATTGCAAGCCTTGGACGCGTTTCCCATGGGTATGCAGATTGGAGGTATCGTCGTTGTCCATCGTCGTGCTCGAACTTTATGGCGAATACTGCAGGAGGCATCACGACCGACAATTGCCGCTTCTATCTGGACCATGGCGCGAGTCATGTGATCGTCACATCGTTTGTCTTTCGCGAGGGCAAGATCGACATGGAGCGCCTCGCGCACCTCCGTGATGTCGCGGGGAAGGAACGATTGGTACACTTGAGGCTCCTCATTTGACGATATTCACTCTGACACAGGTGCTGGATTTGAGCTGCCGCCTCAAAGACGATGGATTGTACTACATCATGACGGATCGATGGCAAGTGTTTTCCCACGTCACACTTAGGTACTTTTTGCCAACACGGCATTCGTCCTTCGTCACTCTTGACTCACAGCGCGGCCTTGTTGAACGAGTTGGCTGCCTACTGCGACGAATTTCTCGTGCATGCTGTGGACGTGGAAGGCAAGCGATGTGGCATCCAGGTACTGTTGCTCCCTCGACATGTCGAGACTCAGTCGTTTGGCAGACCGAGCTCGTGGAAAAGCTGGCCGAGTGGAGTCCCCTTCCCGTCACATATGCCGGCGGTGCCCAATCTCTGGTACAGCATCATCCCTTGGGTTGATATCCCAGTCTCATGCAAGTGGCACAATAGATCGACCTTGACCTCGTCGAGCGACTCGGCCACGGCAAAGTCGACTTGTCGATTGGCAGTGCTCTCGACATTTTCGGCGGCGACATCACGTACGCAGACGTTGTCGCGTGGACGACGCAACGAGCCTCCATTTAAACAAAAATCCAACAATGGGTCAACTTGTATTCCTCTTGGTAGTCGATCGTCGTCGTTGACTCTCTCATCCGCCACCCAGCCTCTATGCCACACATTCAAACGGGATATTTCATCCACACATCACACAGCCAAGGTCGGGTCGACGCGCGCGACGAGTTTGGTCTCGCCTGATTGGGTCAGGACCCAGCCGCCTCCATGGCGCCCCGGCAAGTCGCGCAGTTTGAGCCAGTGGCCTGCTTGGAGCACCGTGTCCAAGTGCTCCTATCAACTTTGTGATGTTGTGGACGACCGAAGAGCCCTACCCCTTGTTCGCGGACGTCGACCATCTCGGCTTGGGTCGACGGGTACGCCCGCACCGTGACCCCGCCTGCCCACGTGACTACGTACGTTCGCATGTGGGCACTGGCTTCTACGACGTCACCATGACAACCACATGACGTCATCATACGACGTACTCGGAGCCAGCGCTTGCGTCTCGAGCGACTCGGCCCAGAGTTGATACAACGCAGGGATCGACGGCGGTGTCTTGGCGAGGTGCGCCGCGACTTGGACGCGTGTTTCAGCCAAAATCGTGTTGAAATCCATGCACGTTGCGCCCGACCGCGTGTAGTTGCGGTCAAAGAGAAGCACGCTCCAACCAAAGAGGCGGTAAAACGTTTGGGCGTCGTCAAACAAGCTAACGACGAAATCAACGACGACGACGAATCCATCAACAACGTACGGCCATAGACCCTGAGCCACGAGCGCGTGCGCGGCGGCGACAGGACGTTGCAGAGGCAGCGCCGTCGACGCGGCATCGCACCGGACAAACCACGCGGGCGTGTCCAACTCAATCTACTCTTGTCAACGACACCACCACACGACTCGATCGTACCAGCGCACCGCCAGCGTCGTCCACATGCAAAAGCTCGACCAACATGCGGACAATGTGGACGGCTGCCACAGGCAGTGGATATTGTTTGGTCGTGCGGCCCGGCACACGTTGGGCAATGAGCTGATGCGCGAGTTCTTCGTGTTCATGTGCGAAATGCACGAGGCAGTGGAAGACGAGAACACCCGTGCCGCGGAGGGCATCGGGGGAGGCCACGGCAGGGTAGTGTTGTTGGAGAGAGGTCCAGAGAGAGGCATGGACGACTGGGTCAAACGGCGTGCGCAAGTGGACGCCGATCGAGTTGACGGCGTCGAGTTTTTGGATTAGGGTCTACACATAAGGTTGGTCCACAGGTGGAAGGGATGGTCGACCGCTTGGCGCGCGTGCGTGGCGGCGTTGACATCGGCGAGGATAGACGACGCGTGTGTCAAGAGCAAGCCGACTAGTTTTGTTTGCGCCTAGAGAAATCGTGTTGTTACACACTGAGCGCCATAGCAACGCCACGATATCAAGTACCGTAATGTCGGTCGAGTCACGGGCAAAGAGGATGCGACCAAAGATGTCGGCGAGCGTTGACGTCGTCGCGCCGTTTGTGGCTACGCATGATTGTGTCATCCCGACCGGACGACGCAGGACGATGACGTACACTGGTTGACGCGGGTCAGGGTCGCGCAGAGCCTCGCGAGCGTGGGTTTGACGCTCCAGTGGAGTTGGTTCACGACGTTTCGAAGCTCCATGATCGGGAGTGCTTCGCCTGGCATGTCCACCACGGCAAGGCAATGGGGCTGGAGGTGCGGCGGGAAGAGCGGGTCGGGCAGATCCCGCAGCCACTTGATGAGGACGATGATGCTGTGGTGCACGTTGGTCCAGATGCTCAGCGTGCCCGTGCGTTCAACTTGGGCCACGAGTTGGGCAAATCGACCGCGGTGGATCTTGGACGCAAACAGCGCTGGGACAAATCATCGTGACATATCATGATGACGCATACCTGGGGTGCACGTGACGGCGGCAGCGTCAACGAGTCGACAGCACCCTTCGAGGACATTGGGCACGCCGATTTTGCAGTCGAGGAGGGCAACGTCGCATGTTGTTGGTGTCGTGATGAGGGTTGCGAGGGATGTGCCAAAGAGGGTCACAGACCGCGCAGGTAGAACGAGTCCCGCGCCATCGTCGTCTTCGGCACGGGGGCTCAAGATTGACGGCGGCGTATCTTTGAGAAGTTGATGGAGCCATTGTGTTTTGGCGTCGAGGACATGCAGCAACGACGTGGTGTTGTCGGCGGGTGGAGGCGACGGCGTCACGGCTGGCGCCGATGACGCGCTGGATAGAGGCGCCAAGGGAGACGACGCATGCTTGGCATCATCCAACAGTGGGCTCTACCTTGACCATGAAGAAACATCAAGTTGAAGAAACATACGTCGATAACAAAGCCAAACTGGAGTCGATCCAATGTCGACGTCAATCCGACAAAGATTTCACGCATGTCGGCGTCGCAGCAGAGTGCGCCGGGCGTAAAGTATGTTCCAAGGGCGGCGTGATTCATGGGATGCATGATCGCTAGAGACGCGTGAGGAGGAGGACACTCTGGAACGAAGGAAGTACCTGCCAAGCACGCGCTGAGGAGGTGCGTGTTGCAGCAGTGGCGGATCCAAGCGCGGACGCGGCCCCGCGGCGTCGTCACATGCAAGAGTGAATTCACGATGCGAATGGACGTATTGAACCCGGGTGTGAGCGGGTCCATCGAGGTCCCCATGGCCACGGTCGCGTCGTCGGCTTTGACTTTCAACGTTGAGATCTGCTCGAGTTCCTCCTTGAACATGTCCAAGTACCAGTCCTTTGACTGTTCCTTGGCTTGTCGTTTCTCCACCTCTTGCTTCCACACGCGGTGACGCTCCAACTGCGAGACATTCGTCCACTGCAACAATCCCCAGAGACTCACGGTCTCGTGTGGCGACACGCGCTTGAGGCCATGGGAGAGGCAGGATTCAACCGCCGCGCAGGCAGCGCCTGCCCGAAGTGGAGCTGTCTCTTCGTTCTGGTTGGTATCTTCTTCGAGAAGCGCTCGGACCGCGTCGCGAAGCGCGTCGAGCTCTGCGCACTTGGGCATTACGAGATGATCTCAAATCGAAGGAGCCTTTTTGGTGGATTGGAAAGATCGAAACCCGTGCTTCTTGCGTGTGATTGGTCCATGATTCCGGATACAATTGCAAGTATCCGGTATTTTCGAAGACGACAAATGTTGTACTTCAACGTACAACTTAGAATACCTTCTTGTACGTATCGAATGTACTGTACGGAGTACTCCAGAGTTCACATATGTCAAAACTGCAGGAAAATCTCATTTTTTGACGTTATTCGCAAAATTGAGATTCGAGAGCGAGAGCATCATGACCTTGCACTCTTGGATCTTTGACCGCAGGTTGGGCGACTTGGCGCTGTCATACACGATTGCCGCGGCTGTGCGCGTCTGTTGCTCCTTTCCCTGTCGCTTGGCATGTGTGAGGTCGACGCTGTCTCGGTGCACCCGCTGCCGCGCCGTCAGATGAAGGGTGTGGTCCAGCTCGTCCAAGGCGTCTTCGTCGGCGACCGAGGCGCCGGCCCGCGTTGGGTCGTGGGCGGTATCGATCATGGGGGTCACGATTTCGTTGGCTGTGGTTCGCATGACTGCGATCTTCCTCTTCTCGTGTGGCATCGACGTGTCGTGGTCGGATGCTTTGTGGGAGTCACGCGTCAGGTGAGCTACCTCCTTGGGATGTTGCGTGTTGGTTTGGCCGTCATGGCCTGTGTCGATGGCGGGTTTCGCGTGCGCGATGGCAGTCTTGCCCCTCGCTTTGATTGGACTTGTTTTGTGCTGTTTCCGCGGGCTTTCGAGCTCGTCGAGGACTGACGGCGGGTCTACCGCGGCGGCGACGGCACTGTCCAGGATGTTTTGGTAGACATCGTCGATCCATGCGACTTGTTCCGTGTGCGCTGCGCGTTTCCCCGCGTTGAGCTACACATGCGACCGTCCTCCATGTGCTGCACGATATGTTTGTTACCTTGAGCATGCGCTGTTGAAATGCCGCGAATGTCAACGTCTCGTCTTTCTATCGTCATTCCATAACTGCAACGCCGGGCCGCATGTCTCATACCTGCAACAGCGCTTGTTCCGTCGCCGCGATCCGCGCCATCTTGTCCATCTCGAGCGTGTTGTCCTGTCGCAACTCGTGGTCGACGAGGCAGATGCTCAACGCATGCACTTGCTTCTTGTTCATGACGCTGTTGTAGGCGCATGTGGCCGAGAAGAGTTCTTGCAGTCGGTGTTCCGTCTCGACCTCCATAAGCTTGCCCAAGTTGAACGTGCTCTCGGCCGCCGACGTCTTGCGCGCATAGAGCTGCCGCCGCGTTTGTCCCTTTGTGGGCTTCTGCGGCCCCTTGACGCCGTAGCAGTCGGCGAGCAAGTCGTGCTTCGATGGCGACGACGACGACGCCGTATTCGGTTTGTCGGCCGCCGCCGCCGCCTTGGACGTGCGTCGCGCCAACGACTGCCGCAGCAACATCAACTGCTTCTTCTCTTCCTCTCGCTGGGTCGCCGACGAATACGCCGTCACATCGGACCCCTCAAAGTCCGAAAAGACGTTGACGAGGATGTCAATCCCGAGCTCGTGGTGCATGTCGACGTGGGTCCCCATGTCGTTGCCTGTCGTGGGGATGGCCGACACGGCCGCCGCTGCCGGATGCCGCACGGGACTCTGCGCCACGGATGACAATGTGTCGAGGAAGGTATCGATCTTGGCCAAGGCATCGCTGCCGCGCCGTTGTGAATACCTCGAGAGGCAGGCCCTGGTGTCGTCGTCGCCGCCGGCCGCTGCCGAGGACATGAAGCCACTATAAATAGACGATCGATGACGCCGTCGGCCGAAACGGGCACAAACCTATCGAGGCATGATGCTGTGCGACGTCAAGCTAGGACATCGCAAGGCCATGGAGTTGTGGATATGAAATGTCTCGCAGACGGATCCTTCTTGGACGAGTAGTGGGTTGAGTCACGAGGAAGGTCCAGCGATCGCCAGGCGCGCCGATCGATCATGCAGGTTGCCGTCGCAGTGCGCACCGCCCCTGTCCCCACTCGAGGCGGCAGGCCGTTGCATCCACGTGGTGTTGCCACGCATTACTTTTCTCACTCTTCTACCCATGCCACATCACAACAAAGGAAGCTCACATATTTATGTTGGATAGAACTACAATATGCAAGCATGTTTAAGCTTGTATTTTGTATTATATAATAAAATTAAGCTTGCATGACTTCAAATATAAGTATAGGGCATACATGACATCATATTAACCAAGTTTTCGAGGTTGATTTGTCTCCCACATGGTATACATTCTCCAAGTGAAATGTGGAAGCGATGCCGGCCATTCTGTTGATCGGCTCGAATTTCCCAAATCATATTTTTTATCTTGGATCAATCCAATACTGAAATCAAGCTTGTGTAGCAATGGAGGTTTAAAATTTGGCTTTGACAAACTGACCACTGAAATTCGATCATCCGCGATCGTTAAATTAATATATGGATCTGAGTGTACCTACGAATATTAATTGCGCAAAATGTCACCTTGCAAGTGTGCAACGACATTCAGCGTCCAAACCAAGTTTTTCTCCGTCCCGCAGAAGAGATGACGACCGAAGTGCCGTCCACGCCCAAGGCCGACTACAATGCCGTCGAAGACACCGAGCACACGAAGACGCTCATCCCGTCGACCTCGAGCAAGTCGAGTGTGCGTGCCGACGGATACAAGCCCATCTTCATGGGTCAATCCGCGTTTGACCTCTGGTTCATCCCGCTCGTCTTGATTTTGTGCTGGGGCACGGTTGGCACGTTCTTCACACTGCTCTTGCAAGCAACCGTGAAGACGACCCCGTCGGATGCTGCGCTGTGGCTCTTCTTTGCGGTGTTCATGATTGGGGTGGCGATCACCACCCTCCTCCTCAACATCAAGGACGTGAATGCCAAGACTGTCAGCGCCGACGCGGAGGCGTAGGAAGCATACGCCCGACTCGATAATATAATAATGTAAACTTCGTCCATCATGGAGACTCTTTTCGGATGTGGTGGTGGGTCCGACCTCGTCGAGCCCTGATCTTCTGATGACCGCCATTATCATCCAACGTCCGATTGCATGCTATAAATAGCGTTGGCTTAAAATAGATCGACATCAAATATAGCGCTGCGAGCTGCCCCACGTGAGCTGCACATTCGAATCGCCCCCTCTGAGGAAGAACATGGCGACGCCTGCGACGGAAAATCCCATTGCCCCCACCTCGGTCGCGATCGATGTGCCTGCCGCTGCCTCCGCCGAGTCGGATGCCAAAAAGATCCCCGTCGAATCGCCATCCAAAGCAGCCAAGGACCCCAAAGCGAAGCCGAAGGACTACCGCGCCGTCGACTTGCGTCCCGACTACCACGTGGTCTGCTGCGGCAACAGTTGCCTTGACTTGATCCTCGTCCCGCTGACGTTCATCGTCCTCTACGGCGCCATGCTTGGGCTCTCGCTCCTCGTCCTCTGGGCCAATTTCTTGACGTCCACGACTGCCACTGCCCACTGGATCTGTTTCTTCGTCTACATCATGTGCATCTTTGTCTTGGCGCTTTCAGTCATGACGGCCGACTACGAAAAGATCTTGAAGGAGCGATCGGCCAAGGCCCAGGCAGATGCGGCCCTCGTCGCCTAGATACACAATATGCAAGAAATGCACATGTATGATATTCCTTTCGTGTGTTCATGCTCGCACTGCGCTGTCTTCCGTGTGGTGTCATTGACGCCTCGGACCTCCCTTCTCGAGCGCTCGTCTTTCTTTGATTCTGTGCAAATGACTTCAAAATTGCCGGATAATAGTCCGGATATGGATTTGCCACTCGGCCCCAATTCGATTTTTGCGAGTGCGCGGCGCGACGATGAACGCCGCAATCACGTTTGAGCATTTTGAAGATGCGATCCGCGCGCTCTATGGGCAGGTTCGTCACACGCCTTCATGCACGGCAAAAATCCCGACAACCCGCTATGTAGGCGGGCCCAAACCAACAGCGACTCGCCAACGAGTATCTCATCCATGTCTGGAACCACTGCAAGGTACATTTGTCAAGGCATCCCTGGGAAATGACACTCTCTGGTCGCATGTAGCAATCCTGGGAATACGGACTGCGCATTTTGAGTCGCCCTGTGCTTCCCGGCCAGGCCGACGCGACACACACGCAGTATTTCTGTGCGAATATGATCTACGGGAAGGTGCATCGTCAATGGTGTCATCGAGACGTTGACCCATGCCGCTAGATCCGACAAGAGTGGTTTGCACTCTCACAGCCCGAGCAAGACTCGATTCAATCCGAGCTGGAGCGTCTCTTGCAACGCATCCGCGCGAGCGAACTCTCGTACGTCGCTAGTCGCCATGCAACTTGACGCCATGCCTAGATTCGCGCCGTTGGTGCTCAAGCGCATCTGCATGGCCATGACCGTACTCTACTTGGCCATCGATGGGGGCTGCGCGCGTTGTGTGAGCGACTGCGTCTCGACTGTCTCGTCCCTTCTCCACGTGCAGGTCGCGCTCGTGCTTCTCACGAGTCTCTGTGACGAAAACGACGACTCGTACGTGCGCGCGTCCATGCTCTTGTTCGTCATGCGCAGCTTGTCGTAGCTACCTTCCACCCAGTCGAAAAGACACACTCGTGCTCGAAATTACAGACGCCAGCACCAAAGTATTTCCCTTCATCACGCAGCTCTTTGACAGCGCCGCCGTCGACCAAGACGTGCGACTCGCGGGCCTTATGTGTCTCAAAGTGTGGATCAAAGCGGCGGGATTCTCGCTCGCCAAGCTCTACACCAACATGCCAACAGTCTTCCACGCGCTCCTCCAGGCCTTTCAGCAGCCCCAGACCGCGCCAGGTATGGATCGGACCACATGCCAACGACATCGACATATATCGATGATGGATCTAGTTGCGCTCAAGGAAGTCGTCGTGTGTGCCCTCATCCTCAGCGACGCGCTTGAAGTGAACGAATATCCCCCCGCAACGTCGAAAGAAGTCGCGATGCAAGCGTTGGCCCAAACCCTCTTGGCGTCCCATGCAACCATTGGCTTTTACCTGGCCCACGATGCTAGTATATCGCGTCTCGCATTTGTTCCTCTTGTGACTTTGTCGTCTAGATGTCGCCCACGCATTGACCACGCTTGTGAGCACGTACGGCGAGTCGGAACTCGATTGGTTTGTGCTTGGGAGCCCCGACGCGCTGCAACTCACTGAACTCCTCGTACGTTTGTCTCGTGTCTGTTCATCTTGTGGATTGCCTTGTAGTTGGCCCTCGCGTCCCAGCCCAACCGCCAGATCGCGTCGCTCACATTTGATTTTTGGCTCGGCATCCAAGACTACCCCGTCGCGAGCCGCCACGTCGCGTTCCAAGACGCGATGTTTCACCGCCTCCTCCATGCCCTCGTCACCCAATGCGCGCTCCGTGACGACGAAGACACGGACGATGTCGATTCGTTCCGCCAGGCGGTGGCCGAGGTGCTCATGGCCATCTACCACCTCCTCAAAGCCCAGTTTCTCGTCGACATGGGCCAGCACATTGGTGGCGGCGGCGACGCCGCGACCGTCGAAGCCGTCATGTTTGGCCTCACGGTCGTTGCGCCCGAGTTGAAGTTGAAGTTGGTCGATGACGTGGCATCCCAACAGCTCGTGCTCGAATTTTGCGGCTCCTATGTGTTTCAGCACCCGAGCTTCACGGGTGTCCCGTCGGTCGTGAAAGCCGCCTCGGTCTTTTTAGGTGCGTCGTCTCACTGAAACCATGGGTCATGTAGTGGTCGTAGGCCACTTGGGGACCTTTGTCCATGCGCAGTGGACCGTGTCCCAAGACGACTCGCTACTCGTGGCGGCGTTGCAGTACCTCAGTTTTGCGCTTTCAGTGCCAGACGCATCGGCGAGTGCGGCCAAGGCCATCAACCTCCTCTGTGCTGCCTGCACCACGCCGCTCGTGCTCAAAGATGCGCTCGTTTCGACCCTTCTCCAGTCGATGCAGGTACACCGTCGACGATACCTCGTTGGCCTTGTAACATGCATGGCGTAGTCTCAAATTGGCCACTTAACCCTCGACGAACGCGTGTGGCTCCTTGAAGGCATCGTCCGCGTCGCGTGCCTCGCGCCATGGGGCCGCCTCGCGTTGGAGCAACTCCTCGCGCCCATTTGCACTCGACTCTTGTCCGACTCGCGGGGCGATGTTGCCGCCGTCGCCGCCGCGTGTGTGTTGGACCTGCAATCTCTCAGCACCGTCTTGCGGTTCATGGACGCGCCGAGCGACGTCGCGGGCGGCGCCGCGTTGACGCAGCAAGTCGTCGCGTGGAGCTGGCCGGCGCTGCAGCACGTCGCAGCAAGTGCATCGTCGACCGATTCTCAAATCCGCGACGCGCTCTTGGATGTGTTTGCGTCAGTGCTCAAAGCCAAAAAGCAAGACGCCCATGCGTTTGCCAGCACGGGTGAATTTGCCGCGATCGTCGCGTGGGTCGAAACGCACGCCGTGTCGACACCCGCTGCGATCTACGGCGCCATCGTCGTCGTCGAACTCTACGGCGCCGCCGCGCCGCATTTCGTCACGCCCATGATCGTCCACATTGGCCGCGCCGTCATGGCCCATTGCCACACGGTGCCGTCGCCGACACACGTGCCCGACCTCATCCGCGTCTACTTTGAGCTGGCCCAGCGCTGCGTCATCTTTAGTCCCGCCAGCCTCTTTGATGACGCGGCGACCTTTGTCGCGAGCGTCCACCTCGCCGTTGCATGCCTCTCATCGCTCGCCCACCGCGAAGCGCTCCGCGCCGTCGTCGTCTACGTCAACTACCTCGTGACGAAGCGCGATGGACCGACCCTTGCCCCGTTCCGCGCCTTGTTGGACGGCGCGTTGGTCGACCAAAAGGCGCCGTTTGCGTTTGCACTCGTCCAGCTCGTCACAGCCACGTGTCCCAGCACCGTCCTCGCCGCCGTCACGACACTCTTCTTTCATGTGCTCAGCACGTACGGCGCCATGCATGCCGCCGTGTGGGAAGCCCTCGTCGCGATCGAGTCACCGCTCACGGTCGAGGACAAGCGCGCCGTGCACTCGTGCTGGATCCGGTACGTGGTGATGGCAAGGATGCCATGACATGTGAGATATCTCTAGACTCACGACCGATTATGCCGAGCGCAAGTTTGCCGCGCTTATGAAAGACTATGCCAAGGTGTGCCGCAAGGAAATGCCGACGGAGCAGTTGATCGACTACTTTGTCGACAATTAAAATAAATAGCATCGTCGTCTCTACGGTGGCGAGAGCCGCGGCCGTCGCGAGGTGTTCCATGGCCCCACGGGTTTGGCCACGCCAAGCAACTCACCAATGCGCTTGTGCTTGGCCACGGGGCCGTCGAATTTCATCTCGTCTTGCTTGTTCGAGTCCGGCGGCGGGGCGAGCGGAATCAAGTCGGTCGCGACGTGCCGTTGCTCGCAATCGAGTTGAGCGTCGCGAAACGCGTCAATGTGTCGGTCGGCAAACACAGTAAAGCGCGTTGCCTTGATCTTGTGCTTGGCACGTGCCATCTCGAGTTGCGCCAAGAGGTCGTCGGTCGATGCACTCCGTCGGGCGACGGGCGACGATGCTGCCGAGCAATCGCTGGTGGTACTGATTTCCCCATACGATTGTTTTCCCCATTTCGAATATTGCGACAACGCCCGGCGCGGAGATCGCGACGAACGCGGCGGCACGGGGCTCGTGGCGGCACTGCTGGCGGACGTGCTGTCCGTGGTGAGGTCCCAGAGGTTGTCCACATCTTCCACGTAATCGTACTTGGCATGGTACATCTCCATTGCTGTTGAGGAGATCGGTCTGTCTTTCTCGTCCGCGCGGCGTCGTACGTAAGGCCGGCACCACCCCGCGGCCATATTGCGCTGTGTTTTGCCGAATGAGAGATTCTTCGCGTTCGATTTTTGTTCGACGGCCTCAATTTTGATTGGCCCGCATTTGAAACCATGGACCAATCCGTGTCGTCCAATTTATCGCCCCGAAGCAAAACGAAAACCGTGGAAAATTCGAACACGAGATTCAAGATGGACGGCCGCGCGCCATCATAGCGCGACACGTCCAACATACTTCTGATGGAATGTGCATGTATTCACAGTCGGTCGTGCGTATACTTGGCTTGGTTGACCTTCTTCTTGGCTTCTTGCTGCCGCTCTTCTTGTGCTTCAACGCGGCGTCGTCGCCGTCCGACTTGTGTTATCTCTTGTCACACACATGCGTCGTCCTCGTGCGAGTTTTTGCATTCTCTGACGCTTCGACCTTGACCTCGTTGTTGAGCTTCGCTGGTCTTGTCTTCCTTGCTCGAACGCACATTGTTCACTACGAGCAGCTGTGGCTTATCGGCGGGAGGATGATAAGTCGGTCCCGAGGTGAGGGTGTGGATTTTCCAAGTGTGATAAATGCACGAATTCTGTGTGGTTTCATTTTGGAGGTGATTTACCTTATATCAGTATGAACAAGCCATGATGGGCACCAGCATGCCGGTTTCGCGACTGGATAAATATAATCAATCTCTTTTTCATGAAAAGACTGAAGCTTGCTCCTCGCCAAGGCACCGCCTGCACAACATGATATATCGACCTCGGCTGCGCTCCGGTGGACGCAATTTTGTGGATGTTCTGTAAGGTTTGATGTGTGCTTTTTTACTGGAGAACGGTTTAAGGGAATTATCGGCAAACCTGTCCCTCTCCACTGCGAACAGAAATGGATATTTTGTGTGTTTTCTTTTTTGAAACTCTTAGAATAAATATATCACGCTAGCTAAGTCATTCCAAACGACACTTCTGTGAAGTTGTGTCCCAGATTCAATCGCAGGCAACGACAAGTGATCCTCGTGCCTCTCTTGATGGAATTGATGGAATCTCGTCCATGCGGCTTTCAAAAGCCCAAGAAGAAATTCGCAACGAAGCTCAGCGCCATCCAAGCGATCATCGTAACGGGAAATGGTTTTTGGGCGAATAACGCATATCCACTTGTAATATTTTTTTCATTTTCGTCGACCTATTCTGTTTTCAACGGGCACGACCTCCTTCATTTCCAAGCGTGATCCATGATGCCGCCTCTGAAACAACCTCGCGTGGACGCTCACTGCAATCTCTACACGAATGTCCTCTTCAGCGCCAACCTCCTGGCAGTGGTCACCGCGTTCCAAGGCGGCCTCTTTGAGGACATGCGGCCTTTTGTACGTCTGTTTCGTTGTGTCGACTGGGCCAAATGCCTCCAGTCCGATTTCACTGGCATTGGCGCTTGCTCGGACACGTGGCTTTGCTATCGATCGATCGAAGATGTCCCGCTCCTCGTCAAGTACCTACCCTGGCTGCGAGACAGACTGGCGATGGTGGCTATTCAATGAGGTAGTCTACCGCTTGTTCGTGCTGTTGACATTTCTCGTTGCCAATGCTTGGTCATTCGTGCAGGTGTATGTTATGCTTGTCAAATTGGAAGTGTGCCATCCTGTCAAGCTCCTTTACCCCCACCACAAAATGCCGTGTGCAGAATGTCGACGACCAATACCTTGTCCAAGGCCAGTCGGTGGATGTTGTGGCATACCTCTCTGACATTGAGGCTCCAATTTTCTCACCTCGAACCATGGAAGCCGCAGCGAAATGCAATTGTTTAACTATCTTGAAGTGGTTGCATATTCCACCGGAATGAAGGCTGCACGACCGAAGCCATGGACTCTGCGGCGGCAATGAGTCTCTTGGAGATTGTTTGGTTTTTACACTCAAAACGCCGAGAAGGTTGTACGACTGCCGCGATGGACTGGGCAGCCAAGAATGGCCATTTGGAAGTCGTCCAATTTCTCCACACATACCGCACTGAAGGGTGTACGACTAGTGCTATGAATTGGGCAGCTAGCAGTGGCCATTTGGAAATGTCCAATTCATTGATGGGCACCGCACGAAAGGGTGTACGAGTGGCGCCATGGACGGTGCTGCATTGCGTGGCCATTTCGAGATCGTCCAATTTCTACATCAACACCGCACTGAAGGCTGTACGATTGACGCCATGGACGGTGCTGCTGGCAATGGTCATTTGGAGATCGTTCAATTTCTCCACGAGCACCGCACGGGTGTACGACTGACGCTCTTGATTCGGCCGCTGACCGAGGTCATTTGAATGTAGTCCAATTTCTTCAAAAGTATCACACAAATGAGTGCACGACGATCGTGCGTGCTCCCGCCACGAAATCGAACTGAAGGATGCCCCCCAAACCAAAGGATTATCGTCTGTGTACGCAGTCGTCCGCTGGCTGAATGTCGAGTTGGGATATATTCAATGTTCAGAAAAAGATAATTAGGATGGAACGTCGTTCGCGTCGTGGGAAGGGACGAGTCACTCAATGATTGCTGAAATGTGGTTGCCAAATCTTCTCAATCATCTTGCATTATCAACTCGAAGACAGTGCTGTGACCCACAATAATTCATGGGTAAACGCGCCACACCACATGACCCTTTTGGCAGCAGTCCAATCCGTGGTGACCGTGTACTATAACTGCATGGAGGGGATGTGTACTTCGTTACATAATGTAATTCGTTAGCCTCCACGTCATTCAGTACTCCATCCGATGTGTGCGCAAACATTGAAGCATTTCCAAATATGCCAAACCTTGTCGCGGTCGACGTCGCTAAAACTGCCGTCGACGTCGTTCTGCCAGAGTCGCCTGCCAAGTGCACTTGTGCCTCGCGTCCTGTTGTTTGGAACACCTTCATTTTAGTTGCTTGTAGTCGTGCAACGATTTGCCATGGACCGATGCCCAATGGGGTGCTCAGCTTGACCAGCGCATCCTTTTCATGGGCTTTGTTCTTCAAACCGTCGTGGTCAGCATCTGTGACGTCATCTGAGTCGGAAAGGTTATTTCCAGCACGAGCAATTGGTCGACGGTAAACTAGGCGGGCGTTGCCGGCCTTGTTTTCCATGCTCGAATGCACATCGTCCACTACGACGAGCAACGGCTTGTTGTCTGACGCAAGCATGGTGGTCACAAACGCTTGGATGTGGTCGCTCAGCATAGTCGCGAGTTTCCATTTGTTTTCTTGGCAGGACTTGGAGAACGTCGTGTCCAAGAAACAGCACATGACACCGACAAGAGGAGCTTCAACATGTCTTTATCCTTCAATTTACAAAACTGAAATCAATGCACAACACAGAAATGCTCGTTTTCTGATTTCGAATCTATGTAGCGATTTTCCCACTAAACTCGACTGTGACAGGTCGTCGATCCATTCTGTTTTCAACGGAAAAAACGTCCATTTCCAAACAAGATCCCATGGTGCACCTTCGTCCTCCGAAACAACCTCGTCTTGACGCCCATTCCAATCTCTACACGAGTGTCCTCTCCAGCAACAACCTCATGGTAGAAGTCACAGCATTCCAAGGTGGCATCTTTGAGGACATGAGGTCGTTTGTACACCTAAATAGCTGTGTCGACTGGACCAAATGCTTTCAACATACAAAGGTTGGTCCGACTTCACGGAAATTGGCGATTGCTTGAACATGTGGCTTGGCTTCCGGTCGATGGAAGATGTTCCGCTCCTTGTCAAGCATCGGCCCTGGCTGCGAGACAGGCTGGCGATGGTGGCTATTCAAAGAGAAAGTCTGCCTCTTTGATGTGCAGTTGATTTTTCTTGTTGTCAGTCTCTGGTCATGCACGTGCGGTAGACATTTCTTGTTGCCAATGCTTGGTCATTCGTGCACGGGTATCACACGCGTGTCGACATGGGAATGTGCCACTCCTCAAGCTCTTTTACCCCCACCACGAGGATACCGTGGCTATACAGCGACGATGCTTGCCTCGTCCAAGGCAAGTCGATGGATGTTTTGGCGTACCTCTCCGACATTGACGCTCCTAATTTTTCTCCTCGAACTATGGATACTGCAGCTCGTTACACTTGTTTACCAATCTTGAAATGGTTGCACACCCACCGGAATGAAGGCGGTACGACCAGTGCAATGGACTCTGCGGCGGCAAACGGTTATTTGGAGGTTGTTCAATTTTTGCATTTACATCGGCCAGAAGTTTTCACAACCGATGGCATGGGCATGAATCGTGCCGCTGCCCATGGCCATTTGGAGGCGGCGGCGAAAAGTGCTGTCGCGCCGATGGAGATTCCGACACATCACGTCGCAGTCGGCTGCAATGTTCAATTCCAACCAGGAAGTTTGATGTTTGCCCACGCAATGCAAGCACCTTGTGCATCAAGAGCATCTGAACACCGATACTGGATCGACGCCCATCGCGGCCTTTCGCTTGTCAAACCAACACCTCGTGCGACGGTTCGACACAGATTTGAATGGCTCCAGTACATTCTCTTATTCCACTTGGCTGCTCCATCAAAAGCTTGTCCGAGCGTGGTCGGGGTACAATAGAGCCACGGGGATCACTTATCGTTGTCTGCGATGGGGCAGTCGGGCACTGCAATATCGTTACGAGCGTCGTCTCCAACACCGACCTCATGGCAGAGATCACAACGTTCCAAGGTGGCATTTTTGAGGACATGCGAACGTTTTTACCTCTGTCGAGCTGTGTCGACTGGACGAAATGTGCAAAGATTTTTGGTCCGAATTCGCTAGCATTGGTCGATGCTTAGACACGTGGCTATGCTTTCGGTCGGTGGAAGATGTCTCGGCCCGTGTCAGGCATTTGCCCTGGCTGCGAGACATACTGGCGATGGTGGCTATTCAAAGAGAAGTATGTGGCTTGCACGTGCAGTTTGGAAGTCGTTCGATTTCTCCACGAGCACCGCACGGAAGGCTGTACGACCGATGCCATGGATTGGTCAGCTCGTCGTGGCCATTTGGAGGTTGTCCAATTTCTACATCATCACCGCACGGAAGGCTGTACGAAGAAAGCTATGAAATGGATTGGTCAGCTCGTCGTGGCCATTTGGAGGTTGTCCAATTTCTACATCATCACCGCACGGAAGGCTGTACGATGAAATGGATTGATGCTCGTGCCCACTTATGTTCAATTGCTTCGCAAACCCCGCACAGCGAAGTGCAAGACGTTGGTCCGCGCAGTAGCGTATGCTTGAATGTCGGAAGCGAACAAAGCATGTAACCCGAAAGCAAGGAATTCAGCTCTTACGAATGGGTACAAGGCTGTCGTCCATTGGTTGCATGTCGGGTTGAGATTCAATGTTAATAATGAGATTTGTTGGTGGAACTACTCTGTCGAAGCCAGGAATGGGACAATTTACTCAAGGCTTGCTGAAATGTAAGTATGCCCGACAATTCTTCGTGAGATTAAATTCTCACGAAGAATTGTCGAATAAGGATACAAGGATACACACTGCTTTTTTCTCGAATGTGTCGAAGCCGTCGAACGTGCTGCGATCGTTGCCAGCATATTCGCTAGCGTTGAACGTCGTCCGCCACGAAATATGGGTACATCCCAAGTTGCGCCAACGAGCCCCCAGGTCAATGTACTCCGTCGGGCGAGAGGTGATGATCCTGACGAGCCATCGCCGTTGGTACTGATTTTCCCATGCTTATTTCGAATAATGTGACCATGCCCGGCGCGGAGATTACGTACTATCCGTGGTAAGGTCCCAGAGAGTGTCCACATCTTCGGCATAATCATACTTGACGTGGATCATCATTACTGTCGAGAAGATTGGTTTTGTCTTTCTCGTCGTTGTCACGGTGCATTCGTGAGGCCCCGTTACGCAATTCGGGCGGCCTCAATTCTGATTGGTCATATTTTGAAACGAAGAAACGAAATGGACCAATCTATGTCGTCCAATTTATCGCCCACAGCAACGATTTCAACCAAACGCGATTACAAACGCAATGATGGACGGCTGCACGCGCCATCTTACGCCGCGTGGAGACATGTAGCGATGTGTGTGCCATCTTGCGAGGCTTGCCAGGGTTGCGCAATGGCACACATTCCCAGCCCACGAAGTCTCCTGAACAATGCACCCAAAGCCCTCGGATGTGCCATTTCCGAGGGCGCACACAAAATATACAAACCAAACCTGTATAGTAGAGTAGAAGTAAAACGAAACATGTAGAACCCCTAAAGTAGATGTGGCTCGGCTTTCCGAGCCACACCATAGTAATTCAGTTTCCGATTTGCCAATATACCTTCTGAGTCCCTTCTGTTGGTAGCACTCAGTGGTTTTCGATCCAAGCAAAGTCTTTCGTCGTCGCTTCGCCGCCGACCATCACGTCCCTCTCGTCTTCGTCGTCGTCATCGCTACCAAGTCGCCGCCGACCTGTTCCCACCGTTTCGAGCCTCTCGCCGCCGCCCTCACCGTTCCTCCAAGCACCTGCCCTCGAGCCGTACGTGCCGATCAGCAGTCGTCTTGGACAGATGTGGTCGTTTACAAAGACAACACATTGCCAAAGGTTTTAAAGACCTGGTTTTTACCTTGTCACCTGGCGATCGTCTGAGCAACAAATTCACACGCAGTTCTAAGGGATCTGTGATAGTGCATGCCAAGCAAGAAAGTGCGCAAACCCCAATTGTGTGCGCAGTGCCAAATCGGTGATCTCTTTGATTATCCTGATTTACCCACCAAGTTGCGAGAAGACATTTACGTGCTCACGCGACACCAACGAGTTGTCATCGACAAGTTGCGTGCCCAAATTCCCGAAGCGAACAATTCAACTGCGAGAAACGCCCTTCAAGAAGTAACTGACCTTCTCGTCAAGCGCAACGACCAAATTGAAACGATCGTTGAAGGAACGCTCGATCGGAAGATTGTTGATTACCACAGAGCAAGAAAGGCGAAAAAGCTAGCCAGCGAACTCTTTTACGAGTAGACTGTTAACATTCAATCCCACAGTTAACAAGTTTAGCAGTAGTTGGATTTAGAGTTGTGAAAAAAAGAAAAAAGAACGGAATATAAAAAGGAAAGTAGAGACAGATTATATACCTTTGAAAACAAAAAAGTAGTTTAGAAAAGAAAAAGTAGTATAGAAATGGAGGAAATTTTGAACAAGATGGCTGAATCATTTCAGCGCCACGAGCGACTCTAAGAGATGCTTGCTTGAACCCAAGAAGCCCAGATCCAAGCAACCGACCGATTTGCTAGCGCACAAGCTGAGCGAGCGCGAAGACAACCGGAACTCAAGGTTGAAGGAATAACGATGCCCAAATACCACGGGCGAATGGATGAAAGTATTAGTTTGTACATCCACCAAGTGACCATATTCTTCAAAGCCAAAAACGTCGATTTCCAAGCTGATAACGGAACACAACTACGTTGTATTGCCATGTTTGTTGCCAATTTCGTGGCATTACAGCTGCATGATACCAAGAACGCCTGCACTCGCGTGGAGAAGCCCCAAGTATCCTCCTCGAGCTCGAGAACGAACTTCGTGACGAATTCGAGCCCGATGACTTACAAGACCGTCTTCGGGACCAGCTCTACGAATTGAAATATGCCCACTGCACTAGTCTGACAGAGTACGTTGTCAAGTTCTGCCGCATTTGCAATCAAATATGCGACATGAACGAACGCGACAAAGTGTCGTGGTTCCAACGTGGACTTCGCACCCGCACCCGCGAAGAGTTGCAATACATACGTTGTGAAACGGTGACCGCAGCAATTCAAGTTGCCCTTGACTACGATCGTTCGCACAGGGTGATCGACATCACAGAGATCGTGACCTCAGTATGGACACCACGATCGCCGCAACGACACAGTAATCACCGCCATCAAGGAAGCCGACCTTAGTATGCTGCACCAGCCCTACAGCGCCAAGAAGATGACATGGAGGTTGACAATGCCCATGTTCAGCCCCGCAGCCAACGTGAAGTTGGTGCTTTTTTTACTGCTGCCGAATGGCCATCGTATTAGTAAATGCCGTTCATCGCGCCGAAACAACCATGGAAGATTCCAAGGACATCAACTCGAAACAATTCGACGCCATGACCAAACCCCTACGGTCAACGGAATGCCCCAAGTCGCCAAACACAATGCCCAAGTGAACGAAGTCGCAAGTGATACCGATGACAGTGAATATGACGTAGAAGAAATGATCATCGGCAACAAACTGGACCTTGCCGAGCACAGTAAAGACGACTTTGCGTACCACCGGACTGCGATTAGACTTATGGAGGCCCCGGCCGAATGGATAACTGCAATCTCTCAAAGCGACCAAAGTACATCACGACAAAGTCTGACGTCTATGCGATGCAAACGGCGAAGGCGTTCTTCGAAAGTTCGCCACCACGGTCTGCAGTCGACTATCGTTTGCGATCACGACACGAAGTTTACGAGCACATTATCGAAGTCCTTCATGGACATTATGAGCATTCGCCAAGCTATGACTACCGCCGGTCGTGCCCAAGCCGACGGAGCAACAGAGCGACAGAATAGAACTCTCGAAGATGCACTTCGATGCCACTTGTCCTAGCTTGGGCCGGAATGGGTTGACCATATGCCGACGATTGAGTATGCACACCAAGGATTAGTACAACCGTCAACTTGCTACGTAGCAAGACGTCAGGGGGGGGACGTAGCGATGTGGAGGGATAAGTGCGTGCCGTCTTGCCAGGCTTGACGAAGGCCACACATTCCAAGCCCACGAAGTCCCCTGAACAATGCACCCAAAGCCCTCGGATGTGCCATTTCCGAGGGCGCACCCAAGTATACAAACCTGCATAGTCGAAAAATGTGGAACCCATTAGGTTGTTGTGGCTTTGAAACTCTGTGACCTCGGCCATGTGGAGAGGACACTCGTGCAAAGATTGCAATGAGCATCACGGCGAGGTAGTTGAAGTGGACGAGGGGTACCGTGTGGACTCATGTTTGGAAATGGAGGAAGTTGCCACCATTGAAACAGGATGAATTGTCGCATCAAATCAAATAGAACGAAATATACAACAGGATTCGCTGCTTACATGATATAAACGAATGTATGATAGTGTTCGTTTTCATTTCACACGCCAACGAGCAGATTCGAGTTGAATCAATGCGTTTCATGCTGGGGGCTAATATTTCGTCACACGAAGTCAAACGTGACGAAAAAAACTTAGAACCTTCAGCACTCTTCGAATCACGTGTCTCGAACCTTTCTTGGATTCTTTCGACAATATCCATCGACTGGGTTAGAACTGTATCAAGTATCTTTCATAACATGGAATCTTAACTCTACATGCCTTCTCAAGATCAGTCTACATGCTATCGTGACGAATCCTTCAGTCCGATTCCAGCATACCAGCATTGGTTGCAGCGTGCATCACGTTGTGCATAATTTTGGGAGGTGTTTCTGAAGAAATTGGACGATCTCCAAATGACCATTGACTGTGGCCGAATTTACGGCAACAGTCGTACACCCTTCAGTGCGGTGCTCGAAGAGAAATTGGACAACCTTAAAATGGCCATAGGCAGCTGCCCAATCCATGGCAACAGTCGTACAACCTTCGGTGCGGTGTTGATGGAGAAATTGAACGACTTCCAAATGGCCATTGTTAGCAGCTCTGTCTAAAGCACCAGTTGTACACCCTTCCTTGAGGTTTTGATGGAGAAATCGGACGATTTCCAAATGACCATTTCTCGCAGCACCGTCCATGGCGTGAGTCGTACAACCTTCAATACGGTGTTGATGGAGAAATTGAACGACTTCCAAATGGCCCAAGCTTGCAGCTCTGTCTATAGCACTAGTTGTACACCCTTCAGTGCGGTTTTGGTGCAGAAATTGTACGACCTCAAAATGGCCTTCGCCCGCTGCCAAATCAATGGCATCAGTCGTACAGCCTTCACTGCGATGTTGATGTAGAAATTTAACGACTTCCAAATGGCCATTGTCAGCAGCTTTGTCTATAGCAGCAGTTGTACACCCTTCCTTGCGGTTTTGGTGAAGAAATTGAACGAGTTCAAAATGGCCTTCGCCAGCCGCCCAATCCATGGCAAAAGTCGTACACCCTTCAGGACGGTGCTCGTGGAGGAATCGGACGATTTCCAAATGACCATATAAAGCAGCACTGTCCATGGCGTATGCCGTACATCCTTCAGTACGGTGATCGTGGAGAAATTGGACGATTTCGAAATGGCCACGACTGGCTGCCCCATCCATGGCCTTTGTCGTACACCCTTCAGTGCTGTGTTGGTGAAGAAATTGAACGATCTCAAGTTGACCACTTTTAGCAGCATCGTCCATGACACCATTCGAACACAATTCAGTGCGGTGTTGATGGAGAAATTGGACGATCTCAAAATGACCATTGTTAGCAGCATCGTACATGGAATCTTCCGTACACCCTTCCGTGCGGTTTTCGTGGAGAAATCGAACGATTTCCAAATGACCATTTCTTGCAGCACCGTCCATGGCACAAGTCGTCAACCCTTCCGTGCGGTTTTGGTGGAGAAATTGAATTAGCTCCAAATGACCAATATCAGCGGCAACGTCCATGGCGTCAGTCGTGCAACCTTCTTGGCGATGTAAATGTAAAAACCGAACGATCTCCAAGTTGCCGTTGGCCGCTGCATAGTCCATAGCACGGGTCGTACAGCCTTCATTCCGGTGGACATGCAACCACTCCACGATAGCTAAACAATTGTAATCCGCTGCTATGTCCATGGTTCGAGGAGAGAAAATAGGAGCCTCGATGTCAGAAAAGTACGCGACAACATCCACTGCCTGGCCTTGGACAAGGCATGCATCGTCGACATTTTGCCACGGCATCTTGTGGTGGGGATAGAAGAGTTTGACGAGTGGAATATTCCCTGCTTGGCACGCTTTTTGCACGCCTGCACGAATGACCAAGGGATGACAATAAGACATGTCGACCACACGCGCAAGTGGCAGACTCTCTCTTTGAATTGCCACCATCGCGAGCATGTCGCGCAGCCAGAGCAGGTGCTTGACAAGGAGCGGGACATCTTTGATTGACCGGAAGCAAAGCCATGTGTCCAAGCAGTCACCGATGTCAGTGAAGGCGGACCAAGAATCATTGTTTGTTTGTTGGAAGAATGTGGCCCAGTCGACATAACGAAACAGGCGTACAAACGGTCGCATGTCCTCAAAGATGCCGCCTTGGAACGCTGTAACTTCTGGTAGGAGGTTGGCGCTGAAGAGGACACTCGTAAAGAGATTGCAGTTGCCATCAAGGCAAGGTTGTTTCAGAGGATGGTGGAGCTCCATGGAATCACGATTGAAAATGAAGGAGTGCCCGTTGAAAACAGAATGAACTGACCTGTCAAAGCTCATTCGAAAACAGAAAAGCAGTTAATGTGAGTTTTCTTTTATTCAACCTCCATGTACATCCACTGCCTCGCAATTATTGCAAGTCATTCCAATTGCATGTGGTCAAAATTGACATCGACACGATATTGGTCTGTCGTTGTGGCTCCCGTGAAACGATGTGGCTAATGCTCCGATTGCCCCATCACAAGCAACAAGTGAGAGAATGAATCTAGTCCACTCAACCACACTCGGGCTCTCGACACAACTACCAAGAATATGACAAAGCGATGTTCTGGGACCATCCAAATATGAAAGACTCGTCTTGTCAGTCGACCTCCCGTCCAATGAATAGAAGACGACGATCGAAGCATGAAGGTTGCGATCGGAATCACATATTCGAAACGTCCACTGTTTTCGTTTTTCGGAAAATAACTCATTTTGCGAAACACAATGACGACGAGAAGGACAACAGACCGATCTCCTCGACAGCATTGGAGACGACCAAGTACGATTCCGTGGCAGATGTAGACTGGGACTTCAGCACGGACAGTACCTACGCCAGTGCCCCAAAAACTCATTGTACAATGGCAGCATACCCAGACATAGACTTGACAGGTGGAGACAATGTCCATCAAATGAAATGCTGTATGTCCAAAGGTTGGCCAACATATTTCAGCATGCAAGGATGTGTATACACCGTATAGTACGGCGGCACCATGGGTTCACCAATGTGAGGTATTGTAGCACCTTGGTCAACGAGCAACAGCGCCAAGAGAATCGACGGTAGTCGTGTTGGAGGTGTAGCTCCAACAACCAAATAGCAATGTGCTTCCTTAACTTGCAGCTCGGTCGTCCGAGTTGAAGATCCCGTAAAAGTGGATCAAATAGGGTGATAATGCAGGGGACTAATATTTATCGGAGAACGTCCAAGGTGATGAACAAGATTCGAGCAATCATTGTGCGACGTGTCTCGTATCTTCGCTCGATTCATGCAAAAAATTCCATCGACTGGATTCGTACACTTTTAGTACGTTTCTTAGCATTAAATCCCAACTCGACATGTAACTAACGGACAATTAACGGGCACCCTTCCTTTAGAGCCTAATCCATTGCATTCAGGGTTCGACCTCACTTCAATTCCGGCATTCAAACAGTGGCTACAGCACGCACCATTTACATGCAACCTTCTGTGCGGTATTTGAGAAGCAATTGAACAATCTCCACATGACCTCGGGCAGTTGCCCAGTCTGTGGCGATAGTCGTGCAGCCTTCCGTGCGGTGTTCGTGGAGAAATTGGACAACCTTCAAATGGCCATTGCCAGCAGCCATGTCCATGGCGGCAACAGTACAGCCTTCAGTGCGGTGTTAATGGAGAAATTGGACAACCTCCAAATGACCTTGGATAGCTGCCAAATCCATACCATTGTCGTACAGCCTTCAGTACGATGTCGATGGAGAAATTGGACGAGCGCCAAATCTATTCGTTTCTGTTCGTACGTCAGTAGAGAACATTTGTAGGCACATACTCCCCATTGACAGCGGCGTGATTCATGGCAAGTGGTGTACAGAACATCCTTCTGGGCGATGAAAGTGTAAAAATTCAACAATCTCCAAGTTGTCATGGATTGCTGCAATGTCCATCGCATTGGTCGTACAACCTTCATTCAGGTTGGAATGCAACCACTCGACGATTGGTGAAGAATTGAAGAGTGCTGCGGTATCCAAGGTTCGGAGTGAGAAAATTTGAGCTTGAAGGTTAGAGGGATACGCCACAGCATCCGCAGACTGGCCTTGCATGATGCATTCTTCGTCAGTATACTCGCATGGCATACCTCGTAGCCAGGGCAGGTGCTTGACGAGATGCGAGACATCCTCCACCGACCGAAAGCAGCGCCACGTGTCCAAGCAACCACCAATGCGACTGAAATCGTACCAACGCTTGTTTGTATTTTTGAAAAATTCGTACCAATTGACACAAATCAAACAGAGATTCAAACGGCCGCATGTCCTCAAAGTTACCGCCTTCGAATACTGTGATCGCTGCCATGAGGTCGGTGCTGGAGAGGACACTTTTGTAGAGATTACGATGGGCGTCAATTACAAAGGGGATGATAAGGTGTACCATGGAATCACGTTTGGAAATGAGTAGAATCGGTTGAAAACAGAATGGATTGACCTGTCAAGTCTACTGGAAGAAATGTACCAAAGGAATCGCTATGCGCAAAACAGTAAACGACTATTATGTTTTCTTCATTTTACATGCCAGCGAACAGTTGCGAGACTCCATTGCAAATGGCTAAATTTATATGAATCCATTGCATCATTCGTTCAGCCTTCCATGAGGTGCTCGTAAAGATGTTGGACGACCTCCAAGTGTGTCGCTGCATTGATCATAGCATGGGTCGCGCAGCCTGCATTTCGAAAAGCAGCCACACGATAATTGGTAAAAAATCTCGAGTGCACGTTCGATATCATCTTTGACAGGTCGATCTATTCTGCTTCCAACGGCAACGAGCCCCATCATCCTCTGAAACAACGCCACCTGGATGCCCATTGCAGTCTCTACTCAAGTATCCACTCCAGTACAGACCTCGTGTCAGAAGTTACATCGTTCCAAGGCGGCATCTTTGAGGACATGCTGCTGTTTGTATGTCTGTCGAAGCGTGTCGACTGGACCAAATACTTCAAGTGTACAAACAGTGCATACTGGTCCTATTTCACTGCCATTGGTGGTTGCTTGGACACGTGGCTTTGCTTTCGGCCGATGGAAGATGTCCCGCTACTGACTAAGCACATGCCCAGACTGCGAGACAGGCTGGCAATGATGGCTTTTCAAAGACAAAGTCTGCCTCTTGGACGTGCTGTTGATATTTCGCATTGCCATGCCTTGGTCATACGTGCAGGAGTACGACAAGCGTGTCAAGTTGGAAATGTGCCACTCCTCAAGCTCGTCTATCCCCACCACAAGATGCCATGGGAGTATGCCGACAACGTTTGCCTTGCCCAAGGCCAGTCTGTGGAAGTTGTGGTCTACCTCTCAGACCTCGGGGCTCCTAGTTTCTCATCTCATACGATGGATACCGCAGCGCACTACAATTTGTTTACCAATCTTGGATTGGTTGCATTTGAACCGCAATGAAGGATGTTCGCCCAATGCTATGAACGATGCAGCGGCAAAGGGCCCCCTTGGAGATTGTCCAATTTCTCCATCAACACCGCACAGAAGGCAAGACGCCTGAAGCCATGGATCTTGCTGCTAAGTGTGGTCATTTAAAAGTCGTCCAATTTCTCCACCAACACCGCACTGAACGGTGTACGAATGACGTCGTGGATGATGCTGATTATCCGATTTCTCCACGAGAACCGCACAGAGGGATGTACGGCTGACGCTATGATTTATGCAGCACGTAAAGGCCATGCGGAGATTGTCGAATTTCTTCTCAAGCTCCGCACAAAAGGGTGCACGGCGATGGTGTGCGCTGCAGCCAACGTTAGAATGTCAGAATCGAGCTTCTCCTCAAAAGCAATGGATTGCGTTCTCAAGAAGAGTATAAGGCAGTCGTTCATGTCGAGTTGAGATTCAATGTCACTTGTGAGAAAGAGATTCAAGATCTAGTTCAAGTCCTCGTGATGGAAAACAACGATCGAATTCAAGGAAGGAATTACTTAATGATTGATACAAAATCGTGTTTGTCAGCTTGTTGGATCTACACAGAGTGACAACCGCGCCGAATGTTCATTGACCAATCGGCTATTGTCGTGCTAAAACTTCTTTTGTGGCCCAATATAACTGAGCGGACTTCCGAAACAGAGCATGGTCAAATGCGAGACTTCTTTTCGGGTCGACAAGTGCGCGGAATTTGAAGCCGGCAAGGCTGCAGGGCAAATGGTAACCTGTGCTGTATTGATCGAAGCTAGAGAATGGACCCTATCCCGCCAAGAGAGACACAGGTACTGTGTAGTGGCCTAGTTTATCGCATAAATACACGAAAGGGTTTTCTATGGGAGTCTAATAGTGGTCGGGGAGGATTTGCTGGAGCCAGATGCGCGTTTTGTAGATGGCGAAGAGGTCACGCACGAGCTCCCGAAAGTCGATGCGGCTACACAGAATACGTCATCCTGAGACGAGGCGAGACGGCGTCATCAATGTTGATGGCGTACCGGTCAGCTTGGAAGAAAAACGTGAGCTTGTGGCGGTCGAATTGAAACTCGGCGTCGATCACTTGCATGGGGAGGCCGCGCTGCCGCACCTTGTCCCGGCACACGTCCAGCACCATCGCTTCTTCTTCCATCTACGTCGAAGGGGGTGACGAAGCACGCGCCATCACCACACGTCACCTTGCACGCGAGAAAGTGCAGTTCCGACGGCGACGCGCGCCGCAAGACGCGCTTGAGCGGCATCGTCACGCGCTTGTCGTCACCGCCGGCGACGTCGTGGAGGCTCGTTCCAAGTCGGATGACGTGGCCGACGTCATGGCCTCGGTCGGCTTCAACCTAGCGAAATGATTGCGTTCACGGTAAGTTGGGCGTCAACATACCTTGACAGGATCCCCAACTTCATACTCGGCATGGCCCACAAAGACGAGGCGACGGTATCGCTTGAATTCGACTTCGTAGTACAAGAAGAGCGACGAACCAGCGACCTGGAGCGGGTCGACCATGTCGTAGACGGCACTGCCGCGGGTAGCGCCAAAGTAGGTGGCGGTAGGTGGGTAGTACATCTATTCCAACGAAAATAAACATTTCCCGACTGCGTAGGACGTACGGGGGGTGGACGGTAGCTGGCGGCGGCGACTCCATCAAACGACGGTGCATATTGCGACGATGACCCATGGGACACAGGGACGGTGGCTAAGTGGATCGAGCGATGCGGGTGATGCGGGTGATGCGGGGTCGCAAATGGGGAGAGCGTGAAGGCGGCGTCGACCGACGTCCACGAGACGTTGTCGTCGTCGTCGACGGACTCAACGGATCGAACTTCATCGTTTTCGCGCTGGTTGTCACTGCCAAGGCTGTGCTTGCGACCGGCTTTCCACGTCCCAAGCTTGCTCTCGCGCCGCGGCCGGATCGGAAGCGAGTCGAATGCGTCAGGCGCCGCCATGAAGTACGGGTCGAAGGAGGAGGATGAAGAGGACATGGTGGCGCCGGCACTCGCCGCATGCTGATTGTTCTCCATCGTCTCGGCGGAAGATGCGACGATGCTGCGTTCGCGTGCCGCCGAGTTCTGCCTTTTGGATCTAGCCCGGGCGTTGCAAAAAACTGATGAAAGATTGCAAGACACCGAAGCATACAAATCCCAAGTCGTTTCGTGGCGGCATCACTGCAGGACGTTTTGGGGTAAACGCTCGTTTAACGTGCGGTGAGTGGGACTAAAACGCGTGTTTAAGTTGGCGTTTCAACGAGGTTAACATTTGGGTAAACTCCATCCGGATGAAAGGGTCAATGCGTTAAAATACATCCAATCACAGTGTGCGAGAAGAAATAGTGTGTGCGGATTGGTTCGAAGAAGCGTCTTGAAACCGATAAATCGTCACGACGGATTTCGATTGGATAAAATAAAACCGCTGCACCCACGATGTTGAAGTTGCCCCAAAGGTCATGCCGATGCATTGGAGAGGTTTTGCAACTCATCCGTTCCCAGCTTCCCAGCACTGAGATCACACTCGACGACGAGTGTCTAGTAGGGCTAGGGTGTGGGCGTCTTTGTTGACACAGCTAGCATGGTGTTACAAAGCGTACGCAGCAATATACAACGACCCTCGTCCAAATACAACACCAAAACCATAGGGCAATTTCAATTGAGCACAGACTAACTCGTGCGAGTTTGGTGTTGTAGACTACGCGTCAGATGATGCAACCGACTCAGCCATGGCATCCCAGTCAGCATTCCAGAGCCAGACGAGTCCGTAGGCAGCACAAATTGTAAAGCTGACCGAGATGCCGCCCCAGAGGCCCACAATGCCATAGGCGCGAGAGAGCCAGAGGTAGCCAACGGGGACCCCCACGAGGCAAAAAGCAATCACATTTGCCACAGCGCCTTGATGTGGGCGGCCACTGCCGCGAAAGACACCTTGGACAGCGGCCCACACGCCGAGCATGAGTTGGAACGGGCCAGTCGTATAAAAGAGCAATGTCGCTTCGGACAACACAGTTGGGTCGGATGTGTAGAGCGTTGCGTAGTGCGGACCACAAGTGACCATGACAAGTGTCGTAAAGATGGCCCAGGCAGACGAGATGCCAACAGTTTGCCACGCAGCCGTTTTGGCACGAAGGGGAAGGTTTCCACCGAGGGCATTGCCGACGCGGACGCTCGCGGCAAAGCCAATGCCAAGGTACACCATGCCAAGAATGGAGCGAAAGCCCATGTAGATGGTGTTGGCACTCAGTGCTGTGCTGGCATGGGGAAGCGAACCAGCGAGGAAAGACGTCGACGCGATGCCAGCAAATTCGCTCAGAAACATGATCCAACCGTTCGTACTAGGGACGTCAGATGAAAAGCGTCAGCTCGGAGGTGGGCATGTACCTGAGGCAGAGAAATTCAGGCAAGCGAGTGAGGGCCAAGGACCAGTCAAAGTGCATCTTGCGGGTGCCCGTCTACGAAGGATCAGATGGATGTGAGGAGGCAATATGGCGTGTACTAGTGGATACATAACGCCAGCGCCGACGCCATAGTAGAAGACCATGCCCAAGACACCCCCAGCAAAGCCCTCGAGACATATATGAGACGAGATGCATGCAAATGGACACACGTACGACGGCAGTGTGAAACATAAAGACGTAGGCCAGAGTGACGGCCGCGACAAAGCCGGCGGCGACGGCACCGACGATGGGCCAGACGATGGTTTGGCCTTGGAGGACGCGCTTGAAGAACTCGTAGGCAAAAAGAAGCGGGACTTGGAGGACCATCCACCGGAGGAGGATCTGCGTCGCCGAGGCAATCTAACGCATGATGAGAGGAAGGATTAAGGGGAAAGTGAACCTCAGGCGTCTGGCCCAGTGCATGGAGGATCGAGCCCGAGAAGAAGAGGATAAAGACAAGCGGGACACAGAGCACGCCGGCGCAGAGCACGGCCGTCTGCAAGTAGATGCCGTTTTCCCCGGCGCGGCCCTTGCCATACGCTTGCGCACACAAGGCGTCCATGGCAGTGCCGACGCCGATCACGAGGCTGTAGACGACCGTCGTGAAGAAGAGCATGCTAAGGCCGCCGGCAGAGAGGACAACACGGCTCTCGCTTGCGTCGAGCGCTAGAGAGAAGTTGAGGACGCGGGGTGAATCTCACGTACGGAGATGCCCAATGAACATGTTGATGATGGCAATGGGGAGGTACTCGAGCACTTGAAGGAGCACAAGAGGAAGCGAGATTTGAAGGACATGCTTCAATTCATCATTGACAAGCGGCGGCGGCGACAGGAGCGGTTCGAACTCGCCCATCTTGGTTGCGTGTTGGAGGTGCAGATAGTTGCGAGATGAAGGCGAGGCTCTGCGGCGGTGGCGTTCAAGTTGTAACGACAGTGTGGCTGCGGATTGGTCGAGCGACTCTGGATCATTTTCAAATCCACCAATCAAACCACGTTATAGGGGACTATTCAAAGTATTTCAGCCAATAAAATTCATACCTGTCGCCTGTATTGCGCCTGTCGTGGATGAATCCGAGATGTTCTCGCGCTCAAGCAGACGCGGCGCGGTTGCATGCCGTCGGGGCTTCTTCGACAAAGTGGGTCGGGATTGGGAGAGGGCATGGACAGAGAACGTAACCCCATGGGAACTCCAAAGCGTCAATCCATCCTTCGTTGAAGGGCTGGCGCTCCTTCCCAAGACGCGCAACGCCCGCCGCGTCCTCGTGCCCGGCTGCGGCTCTGGCTTTGATCTCCTCCATCTGCATGCGAATGGATGGGAAGCCACGGGACTCGATATTTCTCACACGGCCATAGACATTGCCCGCAAGAACGTCGGTGACGACGTGGACCTGCAACAAGGCGATTTTTTCACGTACGCGGCAGCCCCTCCGTTTGATGTCATTTACGACTACCTCTTCTTCGCGGCGATCGATCCGTCCATGCGACCGGCGTGTGCCGTACAGTTCCACGCGCTCCTTCAACCCACGACAGGTCGTCTCTTGACGCTCCTCTTCCCCCTCGCGCCGCCATCGGCTGACGGCCCGCCATATACACTCACGCTGGACGTGTACAAGGAGATCTTTGGCCGCGTCGGCTTGACACTCGAATCGACCCACGTGCCAACCCAATCGATCAAGCCGCGCAAGGGCCGTGAACTGCTGGCGGTGTGGTCTCGTGCAGAATAGACAGACCCATGGAGAACTATCCCATAATACCATCATTGCCTCTAGCGCAGTCGCGGCGTCCGCTGCGATCGCGTCTCGACGTTGAATTTCTCAACATTGTCATCGTGTGTTGATTGTCTTGTTTAACTTACAGTGTTGGTCGTCTTGTTGAGCGTAGCGACCAATTCGACCGTTTGATTGTACACGACAAAGCCACCTAGGCCACTGCCTTTGGTCGTTGGTTCGTCGGTGGTCGTTGGTTCGTCAACGGCCGTCGTTGTCGTCGTGACATTGGCAGGTGTGGACAACGTCACCACGTTGTCGTCGTCGTACGCTTGTAGGTATTGACCGTAGGCATAGTCTTGGACGTAGAGAAAGAGCACGAGGATCATGCGGCAACCCGACGTGATGGCGTTGCCTACCACGGGTCATGTGACGAGTGCGTGTCATTCCGTACCACCATGGCGCAGCGGACCGGCAAAGAGGACCGCGTGGCCCGTGTCGGCGTCGATCACATCATCGAGCGCTTCAAACCACGTGCCGCCGCCGCAAAAGTCACCCCGGCCATTGAGCGACACGACGACACTCGTCACGGACGTGTCGTTGTGGGCGGGGAGACTCAGCGACGCGTCCGTTTCGTCGTACCTACCACGACCTGAGTGTGGGCAAGTCAGCATGACAGACCGGACGATGAAAGCGTCGTGCACACGACATCGGCTTTGGTTGGTGGCGGGGTCGACCATGGTCGAGAGATCGGCCAAGCGAGGGTAGCAGGCATGGAGGAGCGGGTAGATGCGCGACTGCAATAGCACATGGAGCCACGGACGCAACGATGGGATGTCCTCGACGGCGACGTCGGTCGTCTTGACACTCGAGTGGCGCACCGTGCCCCACTGTCCATCTCGCACGTCGCGGTGGTGTTGATGGACCGCGTCGACGACGGCCGCGCACTCAGCCTATACGCGCGCGTCAATGTCATCGAGTAGTTGGTAGTTGGCACTAGACCGGCGTGAGGATGGGTGTGCCCGTGCGAAAGACGAGCTGGTTGTTTTGGGACGATCGATCAAAGACTGCCAAGGCACGGGTTGTATCGGGGACGGTGAAGCCGACGACGGGGTGGCCCGATGCGCCTTGTCCAACCTACGGCGGCATGGGAGGATTACGGGGTGTGAGACGTCTACCAAGCCTGGTGGAAGCAAGTCGCCTTCACTCTCGTCATCCCAGCATTGCCGTTTGCGGTGTTGGCGCGCCAACACAGGACAAGATGGAATCGCTTGGCTGCCGCAGCTCCACAGCGCGTATGCATTGGTGTGGTCGTCGCCGTGGATCTTGACCCACCCTTGTCGGATACGATGAGAAGAGGACGACGAACGGACGACGCACCTGCCAAGTGGTAGGCATCGGCGGCCGTGTCGCGGGTGCAGCGCTCGTCGGCCGGGTACGCGTCGCAGACCAAGAGGCACGTCTCGAGCGCGTCGTCATACAGGCCGGCCTTGAACTGCAACCGCGCTAGCGCGAGTTGAAGCATCGGGTGATCGTCCATGACGTCCACCCCGCGCACAAGTACATCGATCGCTTCAAACCGACGCGTCAGCGACTCGAGCGCACTCGCGTACGTGAGATACACGTCGCGCTCGTTGACCGTGGCGTCGTGCTCCCATGTCTCGTCACGAAGCATGGCGCGACAAAGCTGCACGGTTTCGTTGAGCTTCTTGCGCTCCTTCATGGCAGCAACCTCCTCGGCGGTGAAGTTGGACGCGTAGATGGCATCCGTGTATTGGTCCAAGAGATCGTCGGCGTCCATCGCGGCGGCGCTCTGTCAATGGGAGCACACACCATTCGTCCGGATGCAGGTGGTGCCGGATACGTCCACGTATTTATTGCCCCAGTATCCGGATTTGAACGACAAAGATTTGAAAACGACATAACGTGGCACGAGGAATGCAAAGATGGTTGCACCGAGCAACTCGCACACTGAAACATGCGCAACCCCACAAGCAGCACCACGACGTACATGCAATTCGTTCGAAAGGATTCGACGGGGTGGCAAGCACAGCAATGCGCGACCTTTCTTATCAACAATCGCTAGGAACAGTCGTCCTTCATTGCATGCTCGCTTGCCGCCTTGGCGCTTGACACTGCCAGACACCTTCCTTGGATGGAGAGACCTAGCCATGGCAATACTCATGACACACATGATGGAGGAAGACGTACTCACCGCTCCTTGAGGCCGCACCTTCCGAGGGTGCTCGAGTCGAAAGCAAAAATGAAACCTGTGAAACTCGAACAGCAAGCTCCCTCTCAGACCCGATCAATTCTAGTATCAATACGAAGAGGTTTTTCTTGACAAGACGTGAAATGCGCAAGCACATGCAACGGGCGCGTCTAAGGATGTCAAGGAGCGTTCCTGTCCCTTGGACGGCAACTCCCGCGCGCGACGGCAGCGGCGGCGATGGTGGACGGAACATGCAATGGGCACAAGACACATGAAGACACGTTTTCCACGCATGGGAAAGTTTCCATCTCCCATATTCGTATCATTGCCGCAGCAACATGCAGAGACATGCCTCATGGCGGAAGGGTAAGGGAAGGGTCTCCCCGCCAACGATCCAATTCCATCAGCTTGGCCCATGTCCGACCGCACTTGCGCCATCATGTAGATATCATTGCGACGAGATGGACGCGGTGCGTCTACCCCATTGTATCGTCCTTCGTTCGACGCCGTTGTGTCGCGAAGTGTCCTGCCGTGCAGGTGTGCTGGTTACTCACTTCGACAAGAACCTCCAACATTTAATACTCGCCATGAGCCCAACATGGAGCATGCATCGCATGGAATGATAATAATTTGGGTCGAGTTCACTTGTTTTCACTATGATTTCCATGTCGGTGGCCAAATAAATACCACTCGAAATGGAAAACCACCCATACTCCACGCCTCGACCTCTCATTTTCGTTCCCGATGAGTTCCGAGTACTCGACCGACGACGAAGCCCCTCCACCGCCGCCGGCAACCGACTTGCCGACTTCCATTAGCACGGGGTCGTCGCTCCTTGCCTCTCTCGTGAAGGCGAAGCCCGCCCCACTGAGCGATGCGAGCGACTCGTCCGACGATGACGACGACGACGACGACGGCGCCCAGGTCGACGAAGAAGACGAAGATGGTTCCCACGCACCATCCGACGACGACCTCGAGGAAGACGAGATGGAACAACTCCTCGTGAAGCAAGAAGCGGAGTTGAAACAGAAACAGGAGCAACAGGGCGACGACGACGACACAGTGCGAAAGGTACAATCTGTGCTCTCGAGTGCCGCCCCATTGACCTCCACGAACGTCCGTAGGAGCCCAAGACATCGTCCACGCCGTCCACGATCTGCGAAGTCTGTGAAGAAGACACGTCGAACGCAAAACGGGCGCTCGTGTGCGCGCAATGCGGCGTGCGGTTCCACCCAACTTGCTTCCGTCAAAAATACGCCAAGCTGATCCAGACGAACCACTTAAAGAAGTGGTTTTGCCCGGATTGCGAGCCCATCAAGAAGATCGCCTTGACGCCCAAGGGCAAGGGCAAGAAGCGTGGCACGAATCAAGCGTCTGCCGAGTACTGTTTCAGTCGATCTTGTCACGCCCTTGCTCAAATGTCCCACAGGTCTAAGTCGACCCCTGAGAAGAAACGGGCGTCCGGCGCGGCAGCCTCGGCAGCATCGAGCGGCCCGCCCAAGTCGTCTGACGAGAAATATGCGAGGTCGGTCGAGTTGTCGACGCCGTCTCATTTGGCTTTGTAGACTCGTGGACGTCGCGCTAAAGGCGGGCAAGAAATTCAACGGCATCGTGTTGGAAAAGGGCGAAGAGATGTTGACGTTGGCGCACGGGCTCAAGCAGGATGTGGAAGCGCATTTGGGGATCAAAAAGGACGACGGCCATCCCCGGGGGCGGCACGATGGCGACGACAGCGACGACGTAGCGATGGACGACGACGAGAACGACGACGAGGGCGGCGCGGTGGATGCGCCGTCGTCGGCGGCCGCGACGCCGTCCGGCGTGTTGCTGCGCAAACTCGCCGCGGGCTTGAGCCAGTTGGAGAGCCTCATCTACACGCTACAGTACCATGCCGTGCAGACCGAAGTCGAGTTGATCAAGGACGTCAAGTTCCCGCCCAACCTCGAACAAAAGAGCTTGGAGCGCGAGGCCAAGGAGATGCAAAAGGCCAAGCTCAAGGTCAAGACGGGCGGCGGCGCGTCGCGCCTCTATTCGTCGGCGCAGATCGCCAAGCTCGAGGAGTGGTACGGCAAGAGCAGTCGCCCCGAGAGCTCCGAGATCCAGGCCATGTACCGCATCATCAACGCCCCGGCGTACGCGGACGCCGAGCTCCAGCCCGAGGGAATCGCTGTCAAGCAGATTCGCATTTGGTTTGACAACCGCCGCGCCAAGGAACGCCTCGACTACATGCGCATCAAGATGAAGGACGTGGACACGTCGTCGATGGACAGCGAAGCCGTCAAGAAGATGAAGGCCGCGTACATTGACGAAGCCAAAGAAGTGCTGGAAGCCCGCGTCGCCAAGATGCGTGAGACGAGCACGGGCGCGATGGACATCATGGAGGAAGCGGAACAGTTGATCGCGGAGCCCATGCTGCAGGGGGACACGATCGAGACGAGTAGCCCCGCGAGCCACGGCGTCAGCGCCGCGTCGCCCGACCAAGTCAAGAAGACCAAGGCCAAGCAGCGCTTGCGCATGGACCACGTGGCGTCGGTGCGCAAGGCCGTCAAGGTGGCGCGCGAAATGGGTCTGAGCGAGGAAGAAATCAAGGAAGAGCGCAGCAAGGCAATCCAAGCGGCGCGCGATCGGCTCTACGTGAACGGCAAGCCGCTCGGCGGCCACCCGCTCACCAAGGACGAAGTCACGCACCTCAAGTTTCAGCTGCTCAAGTTGCTCGAAGAAGACGCGCCGGCCGAGAGTTGCATGGATATTTTGGAGCTTCTCTTGTCGGTCGAGTTGCCGGCCCATGTGCTTTTGGACACGCGGCTCGACCGCCAGCTCCGACTCGTCTCGAAAGCCCACCAAGAAAACAAAGAAGTCGTGAAACTCGCGACCAAGCTCAGCGACCACATCCAAGCGATCGTAACCGACTCGCCCGCGGCCGCCATGCTCGCGCCGGACGACAAGCCACTGCCGCTCGTGGACGATGTGCATTCGGGCAAGGAAGACAAGGCCGGCAAAGCTAGTCGCGTCAAGTTTACCGTCGACCAATTGCTCGTGCTGGAAAAAGCATTCCAACAAGTCGGACGACTCTGATGACGTGACCGAGGCTGACGATACCGGTTTGTAGAACGAAGCCCCAGACAAGGATGCGCTCGTCAAGCTGAGCGCCCAATTGAGCAAATCGTCGGCCAGTGGCGAACCGTCGCACGACTACAAGCAACTGAGGTGTTGGTTTTACAAGCGAAAGGCCGCGGGCCACCCGCCCAGTGCATTAGCCGATGCCTTGGCAGGCGACTCTGGCAGCAAAGACGGCGGCGGCAGTTTTAGCGACGTCGAGAGCGACAAGGTAGGATGTCAATGGGAGACGACAATGGTTGCATGACGCCACGTAGGACTACGACGACGACGGCCGCAACGACGACGAGAAAATTGTCGTGAAGAAGGAAAAGGCGAGCAAACCGAACGGCCGCATTTTCAACGACAAACAAATTGGGCTTTTGAATGCTGCGTACGACGCCAACATGCGCCCCGAGTCGGCGGTCATGGACCAGCTCCAGGATCAACTGAACGAAGAGAGCGGAGATGTGGCCATCACAAAGCGACAGCTCAAGACGTGGTTCTCAAACAAGCGAGCAAAGGACCGCCAAGATTTCGTCAAGCGTATATCACAGTTAGACATCGAAGGGGGCTAACAGGTGTATGTAGAACGCGTGAAGGAAGCCCAGGCCGCGGGCGTTGACGATCTGGACGCGGTCAAGGAGGCCGCTGACTTGGAATACAGAGAGCTCAACAAAGAGGTCAAGGACGAACCGTCAGAGAACGTAAGACCTGATGGGAGATCGATGAGCATGTGTGACGTGTTGTCTTAGGAGTCGGACGGCGACTGTGACGACGCCGTATTGAAGCGCAAGAAGGGCAGCGCGGGCGGCAAGCAGCCTGCCAAGAAGAAGATCAAGCGAGAAAAGTAAACCACGACCTGTGAATATATACATTCCATCTAGCCTCTTGGATGCCTCCCCGCGGCACAAAATGGTGGTGCGGCCGAATCAAACTAGTGGCCGTTGAATAAATCGACCACACGTACGCCAGCATCTCCAGGCATCATCAAAACCTTCGAGATGGGGACAGCCGTGTGGAAAAATCAAGGCAATTAATTGTTCAGCAGCATTGTTGCCATCCTCCTGCGTCGCCCGTGGACCTCTTGGTCCGACGGGGTCGGATCGAGCGAGGTCAATAACTGCGACACGGGGGAGGCGCGTTGTCTTTGAATGGCCAGCACACCTTAGCATCTGAAGCGCGATGCGTCAATTGATGAACTCGCCGTGTGCCAAAGCAGTCGACAGACGGAGCAAACGTGCTGCGACCTGTGCCAGCATATACTTTCTGACGTTGAACGTACGAAAGATGGTTGGATCTCAAGGGGTCGTTCTAGGCGTGCAAACTTGGGTGTGTAGTCTGTGTTTATGAAAGCATCGTCCGTGTGTTTCTAGGGGTCGGGGTTGCTGGTCGTACATGTACGATTGTGTTTCCGACTGAGGGCAGGAAGGCCAATCAAAGGCCAGTAAGGTCATTCCGACGCCGACTCCACTTGCCCAAGTCGGGCACCAATCAAAAGCGAGCATTTGAATGTTGCAGGAATTTACTCTTAGTTGATTGGCTATTAATTGGCCGTTTGTTCCGGTCAAAATTTTTGGGCTTTCCCTCGAATATGACAAATTTTGCCCGAAAACACAATATATGGGTCAATTCGTAATGTCGATCTCTTCTAAAAGTCGTAAATATCTTCTTCCGCCTTGGCGTCCTTGGCATCGTCGGCCTTTACCTCTTTGGCTTGGTCGTCCTTGGCCTTGGCTGCGTCATCCTTGGCGGGACTCTCGGGCGCGTTCCATGCTGCAATGTCGTCCTTGAGCTGCGTCGCGGGGGTCAACTGCGCCTGGCCAAGCGGCTCGCCCGTAATCGGGCACCGGTGGCCGTAATCTTGGATCCACTTTTCAATCACCTTGCGTTCAAAGACGTGGCCATACGGTGACTTGACTGGGTCCCGCAAGAGCTTGTGTGTGATGGCGCACTGAAACTCGGTGGGCACGTCGTCGGACTTTTTGCGTTTCTTCTTCTTGGCCTTGTCCGACGATGCTGGCTTGACCACTTGGTCGTCTTCGGCTGGCACATGGAGCCGCTGGAGCGAGGGCAAGTCCCCAAGCAGGGCAAAGTCTTCTTTGCGACTCAATGGCCCGGTTGTTGTTTCCTTGTCCTTGGCGGGGCTGCTTTTGGTCGCCGCCGCTGCCTTGGGCGACCCGCCACTGCTGTGGCTACTGTTGTTGTTACTGTGGCTGGAAACTGTTGCCGACTGCTTTTGCTGTTGCTCGGTGGCGTTGCACATGTCTTCGAGCATCGTCTTGATCTCGACCGAGATGGTCAAGTCACTCGCTTTGGCCCCACGGTTGGTTTGGATGAGCACGTCGGCGCCGTAGACAACGAGCGTCTAGACAACTCCCACATTGGCAACAAAAAGGTCTCGGTGACATACCCGGACAATGTCGCTCCGGTTGTGGTACGCAGCTTCGTGGAGCGCCGTCCAATTGAGCGTGTTGACGCCGTTTTTGTCCACGCCATGGTCCAACAGAAGCTACATGTGTCAGCATGCCTTGTTTCCATGACGTCATCATGTGTACCTTGACTGTCTCGACATGGCCTTGGCGCGCCGCTTCCCCCAACGGCGTTTGGCCAGGAAATGGACACAAGGCAAACTCGGGGCACACTTTGTCGGCCTTAGCGCCTACGTCATTGTCAACGACAACTCACGATGACATATCCCACCTGCACGCAACAATTCCTTGACGACGTTCGTGTACCCGCGGTGGCAGGCTTCGTGCAACGGCGTCCACTGGACAGAATTGGTCACGTGGACGTCTGCATTCGCTTTGATGAGCTTGACCACGAGCGGTTCCATGCCGTATGCACCTACGACGACAACACACGATGAGTAGTCATGATGCGAATCATCCGCACAGGCAATGTGCAGGGGCGTGTAGCCACTCGAGAACGACCCGGGCCCGCGCGACGTTTTCAAATTCAAATCGACCGAGCCGTCCTGCGCCAACATGGCTTTTAAAATCGCTTTCCCGGCGTCGACGGCGTTGAGTGTGTGGCAACTCGCATGCAGTGGCGTCCATCCATCTTTGTTGGGGGTGTTGAGGGTCGTCACATCGAGAACTATGCGGTCGTCGCCGACTTTGACGACCAAGTACTTGGACTTGTCGTCTTCGTCAATGTCGGGCTGCGGGGCGTCGTCGGCTTCGGGTGGCGGCGCGCCCGTGACGCGATCGATCACTCCCGACGACCCATCGGCGTTGAAGACAACGTACGTCGCGCCTGAAGAGAGGCGAGTCAGAGAGATAAGACACGACGGAAGACATTGTACCCCCGGGCTTGTAGGTCCGAAATTTGGTCTTGCCCACATGAAAGTCGTAGAGCCGATACATGTCTGTGCATGTAGTGAGAGAACATCAGGGAGGACGATGGAACGAACCTGGAAAGCGAACATAACGCGGATCCAATCCTTGGAACATGGCTTCCCCAATGAGCATCGTACACGCGATCATCTGAGAGAGATCTCCATTCGTCGAGATGCCGCCGCCCATGCCCTTCGCGACTTGTGGGGCTCCAAAGGCCGGGCAAAAATACTCGCGCCAGTGATGAAACCGACTCGGCGGCGCCTTAAGAACATTAATATGGAGGCCGCGGCCGTTACGCGCTCCTCTCCGCGGCGGGAGACGTCCCCAAGGCTGCGTAAGTGCATGTTCGTCCATGTCCATGCCACATAGCAAAGCCAGTCATGCCAACGGACGCCCGCGGCGGCGCGTTCGATCTGCGACGTCCACGTTGGATACGTTCCACCGACACGCTTTCTCAAAGTACGAGGGCGAAGCAACCTATGTTAGAATCTAAAAATTATATATTTTTCTGCATTTTAAAGGCGTATTTAGTAATTAATACAAATTGATCTATTTAATGGGATTATTATTGTTTAATTAAGTACCTACATTTAATTGAGCTCTATACAAAAGACAACAGTATAAAACGCACTTGAGAGAACTTCATGGACATTCCATTTTTCGCCTGTCGAATAAAAATACACGGTCAGCACGTCGAAAATCTGAAAGATTATATTATTGCTCGCCGGCGTGCAAACAACCCACTGGCATTCAAGCGATATGGGAGTGCGGCAGTACCGGCGCGCGGTCCAAGTTTTGACGCTCCTGAGCATGCTGGCAGGATGTGCGATCACGTACTTTGGCGTGATCCTCTGTTCGTCCATGAGCTCGGCGACCGACACGTCCAGTGCGACTGTAACCGCAACGATGCTGGCGGTGTTTGGGGTCGTCTATGTCGCGGCGTCGGCGATCGGATTTGTCGGCGTCACCGTCTCAAAGGATCGGTTGCAGTTCCTTATGATCTACTTTTACGCAAACCTCTTTGTCACGGTCGTCTTTGTCCTCTTTGCCTACATGGCGCTCGTCGCGCCGTCGACCGTTGACACGTGGTTGAAGATGCATTGGGCCAACCTGCCGCTGCGGCATCGACCCTGTTGTCGGACGTTTGACGACGCGCGCGTGTACGTCGATGTCCTTGGTCTCTCCATGTTCGTCATCTCGTTCTCTCTCGATAGATACATCTCGGTGCGCTTCTCGTGGATGGGTCTCCTTGGCGGGCTTGGCGTCGGCTCCCTCGTCGCCGCGCTCGTCTGTGTCGTCAAGATCGTGACTGTCCCAGTCGTGATGCGCCACATGCTGACAGTCGTCAATGCCATGTTTATCTTTGTCGGCATTGGTACACGTTCCACCGCGCCGTTCCACCCTTGACTGATGGCGCTGTAGCGACCGTCGTCTATGGGTTTTACATGAAGTCGTACACGGTCTTGGACGCTGGACTCCACTGGCTCGGTACGTCATTCCAACCCGACGCGCCATTCCTACGAGTATCTTGCGCCATTGCTAGCGTGGATGCTAATGGGCGTCGGCGTCGTCGTGTTTGTCCTCTCGCTCTTTGGGATCCTCGGGGCACGGGCCAAGAGTCGTACGTTGCTTCTTGTCGTACGTGCGGCCCTCATTCCACCCCCTCGATCATTTCCACCCTGCAACTAGTACATCACGGGTCTCTTTCTCTGCTTCCTCACGCTCTGTGTGAGCGCAATCTCGGCGTTTACGTATGCGACCAACATGGACCTCGTGGATGATTACGCAATCGACGACGTTGCGTGTGGCGGCCGTCTCTTTGGCTGCTCCAACTGCACCGCGCCATTTCAGGTCTGCCCCGGCGTCTATCACAATCTCACGACGGGTCTGGTTCCTGATATGTGGTCTGGGTGACACTCGATTGTCTAGACCACTTGTCCCTCTGCAACACGACGACCAACGACACGACAACCCAAGCTTGTCGCGCCGGCGTGACGCTGGCGGCCAACCCCAATGCCCCGTCCCATGTCGACGTAATCCATTGCGTGGCAACTCGAGTGTTGACGTCAACCACTAGATCGTCCCCTGTGGCCACTGCCCCGAATGGAATGCCCAGGACGTCCGCGACTATGTCTCGTCGAGCCTCCATCTGCTCGGCATCCTTTCGAGCATGCTGGCATTTTTCCTCGCCGTGGCTTTCACGGGCGCCGTCGTCCTCCGGCGCAGCCTCGCAAGTTACCAAACCGAATCCATATAACAATCACACCAAGTTACACTTCTGTCACCTGTGGTGATACATATTGGCACGTAAACGGACCGGCCGTGGCCTCGAGCAGCCGCGTCCACGTTGCCAAGGACAACGGGGCCTCGCCACTGGCGACCGCAATGCCATTGATCGACACGAGGGCCAAGTGTGGCCAGAGCGGCGCGCCATGCACCAGGATGGCAACGGTTGACGTCGCATGCGACCAGCCCAAGGAAAACCCGTGGTCGAAGGCAGGGAGCGTGAGCACGATCGGCTCGAGTTTGTCGGATGCTGGCGTCGGTTGGCAAGGCACGACTGACCATTCGGTCTCGGTGGATGTGGTCACAGGTGCCACCACTGCGTCCTCGTCCTGGAGTGCCGACAAGTAGACGGACGCAACGTTGCTTCGTTGGCGCAAGGGCGACGCATTGCCACTCGAGGATCGACTTGGCGGGGGTGACTCCAACGAGGCGGCTGGCAGGGGAGATGGCTTGGAGGGAGAAATGGTCGCTGCCGCCGTCGTGGCAGGTTGAGCATCGATGGCAGCCAAGTAGGCCGAAGCAATCTTGTTGCGCGGGGGCGATGGTGTTGTCGGAGGGGCAGCGACCGCGGGGGGCTCTGACGCGACGGCGTCACGGGTCGTTGCTTCGTCTGAGCGAGACGAAGGCTGGCGGATCAAGGTCGGCGTGGTGCGAAAGGCCGCCGACGCCGCGACGAAGTTGGCCAATTTGGATGTGCTTTTAACGAGGGGTGGGGTCACTGTGAGAACGGCGGGAGGGACACTTGATACAGGGGCTGCGGGGGACGGCGCGCGAGGGGTTTGGACAGGGGGAGGAATTGACGAGCGCGTGTCCACAGAGTCGGTTGTTGCCTGGGGCGCGTCGGCGATAAGTTGATTGGACTTGGGCGAGAGACGGCGCTTTGGGGAGGACGAAGCAGGCTTGACGGGCGAGGACGATGACGACGATGACGAGACTTGCTTGGACGGCACGGAAGATGACGACGGGGTCACGACGGCGGCGGGTGACGTGGTCGTCGTTGGGGCGATGGACGTCGCGAGGGGTGTGAGCTTGGTCGGGGTCGGCACAACAGACGCGTCGTCGGTCGAGATGGGTTTCATGGGCTCTGTTCCGTACTTTGCATGGAGTGCGTCGATGCACACGAGGACCGCATGTTCATCTTGCTCGTCGATGAGCTGCGCGGATGTGAACATGGCGGCATCTCCAATCTGGGCACGGTCGCGCGCCCATCGGAGGAAGAGCGAGACGCTTTCGAGCGCATGATACGTTCGGAAGCGATCGGGCGAGCGCACGCGGACGTCGTTGGTCCCGCTGAGCGCGTTCGCGAGCATGCAGAGGACGCGGCCGTCACGGAGGTACGCGCAGAGCGAGGCACCGTCTTCCCGGGGTTGCTTTGTGTGGGCTTGAATCCACGAGACGGCAGCATGCACGTCCATGATCTTCTGGGTGCAAATGCGAAAATGAGAAGATGCGCGCGCGTGACGCTGGATCGCTCTCGCTGGACGCCAGCTGAAATGGGGGAACCCCACTTTTGAGCCAATCAAAAGCAAGGAATCCGTCGCCAGGATTTTACAACGTTGTGGATTGGTCGAAATAATTTATGTTTTTGGTCATTTTAGTGAATATTTTGGATCGTTTTGGGCTTTTTTCGACACCAGTTCAGAGGTCCAAGGCCGCCACCATGGCTGCATATTCTCATTGTGGAGGAACTTTCATTGTAGGACGAAGAGGAAGAAGACTGGGAGAACTTGCATATGTGAGCTAGCCATCTCGAGTCCACTCTTTCTGACGCATTGCATCACCGCCCGTGGGATGCAACTGAACCGCGCACGAGCATGATCTTTTTGGGGCACACACAATCAATCATGGGCGGCGAAAAGCTGGCGAGAAGGTGATAATGGCGTCGATCGCAGCCGCATTGGAGATACGAGGATTGACGTTGCAGGACGAGGCCATACAAGGTAACAATGAAGAAGAGCACTTTGCAGCACATAGCACAAAACACAAGCTGTCTTGTTGGCTGTGTAGTGACACGCACAACAACGTAGTGAGACTGTTAGATTGGTTGTCGTCAGCCTTGACCTGTCGTTGCCCACCGCATGGAAGCTTTGCAATAGAGAGGAACATGTACAAGCGAGGCGACGGATCTCGCCATCGCAATGTGTGGTGCCGCCGCCACCTCTGCCTCTGAGACCGCGCGCCGCCAGTTGGCAGTTCGATCTTGTGCCAGGTAATGGAGACATATATTGTATGTTTAGCAGGTGGAAACAATATGACCAGGATGGTGTATCCGGATATCTAGTGTCCGGATACGGTTCCAAATCGGCATTTGCGCGCGAGACTTCACGCCGAGATGACGTCGAGGCGGCTCACAGGTCGCTCAAAGGCAGCAACCAAAGGGATGAAGGCCGGCACGCTCCTCCAGTACTTTAGTGTCCAAACTGGTAATGCCGCATCAACCAAGGAGTACGATGCGTCGACGTCGCAAACCAAGAGAGGGGCGGACGACGCTCATGTGCAAGCAGAGGCATCGAAGGCCAAGGCTCCATCATACAAATCCGAACGAGCTGCTCCTGACTCCAAGCACTCAATCGTCCAAGTCGACGAAACAAATGCATCCACGACGACGACCCAAGACGACGCCCCATCGAAGCGGCGCCGTCGTTCCGATCGCATCTCGACCTCGGCAGCGGCGGTGGAGCCACGAGCCAAGGTCGACTCCAAAGCGCAACCAGACAAAACTAGCGACATAGCTCTCAAAGATGCGACCAATGACATCGTTGCTGAAGTCCAAGAGTTGATGCCGCGTCCCACGCAGCCCCAGCCTGAACTCTCCGAGTACGAACAACACCGACTGGCCAAGATCCAACAAAACGCATCGTTTTTAGCCTCCCTCGGCATGGACAAGTTGATCCCGTCCCAACCAGCGAAGAAGGCGCCCGCTGCCAAGAAGCCGCGCAAATCCATCGGCTTGGATGCGCCGCTGCGCCGTTCCACGCGGCAGCAGCCGTCGACCGGCGGCGCGTTGAAGGAGGACGCATCAGCCTCAGTCGGCGGCGCAGACGATGCTGGACCTATGACGCGCCGCGCGTCATCCGTCCCAGATGAACCCGTCGACACGACGGCGCTCTTCAATTACATGTGCGATCGCCGCGACAGGCCCGGCAACTCAACTGCAAACCCATCAAACTTTGGAACCGACGTGATAGACATGGCGTCATCCCTGCAATTCACAACCGACGACGCCAACGACCGGTCGGATGGTCAACTGAAGCGGGTGCGACTGTTTGCGTCATCCACTGACTTAATCGTCATTGTTTACAGGTCTACTCGATGGACGCGACACCCGAGTTGCTGGTCGCGGCAGGCCACAACGGCTACGTTTCGATCTATTCGAGTGACCCGTCCTACCAGTATGTCACGTGTTGTCGGGGGATGATCACGTCATCATGGTAGAGCCGCGCCGTTGCATTCGTTCCGCGCGCATCAAGGCTGGTGCAGCGGGGTCAATTTCAAGCTGTCGACTCGAGACACCACGCGCGTCATCACGGCCGCCAACGATGGCTTGGTCAAACTTTGGTCGCTCTCGTCCGTCCGTTTGAAAGTTGGACGCCGGAGACCTAACCCGTGGATCCTCGTAGACCCTGATGCAAGTCGCGTCGACCGCGACGTTGCATGCGAGTGGCATCTTTTCCATCGACGTCGAGCCAACCCACCAGCTCGTGGCCACGGGGTCCAAGGATCAGACCGTCGGTCTCTCGATCGTCACGCCCACCACCATTCAATTGTGCGTTGTCTGATTCTCTGATTCCACGCAAATGATATATTCTGATCCGATCTGACTCCATGACATCTGATTCCTATGGCCACGTAGGTCGCACACGCTGACCCACCACGCCGGCGTCGTCAAGTGCGTTCGCTTTGCTCCGACCACACCGTCGCTCCTCGCGTCCTGTGGCAACGACCTTGTGGTCCACGTCCACGACGTCCGAACACGCGACGCACCGGCCGTGACGCTACGTGGTCACACGCGGGCCGTCAACAGGTACCGTCGTTTTCCTTGAAGCTGTCGTTTTCCTTGATGCTGTCATTTTGCTTGACTACTAGTGTCCGATGGGCCCCTGTGTCGAACCACCGCCTCGTCTCAACAGCGTTTGACGGGTGCGTCCACGTGTGGGACACGCGGCACCCCGCGGCGCCGGCCATCACGTACGCCACGCCCGAGTTCAAAAAGATGTTTCCCGTCGAATTCACGCACGATGCGACGCTCGTGGCCGGCGTCGACGCGGCGCTGCTTGTGCTGGACGCGTCTGTGCGGCGCACGCACAGCCGCGGCGCGCTCGCGTACGACCCCGAGACCATCTTCGTCCAGTCGATGCCATCGGCGGCCGCGGGATTGGTCGTCGCCCATCGACAGACGCTCTCATGGTTCCAAACAGTGTAAGAATCGAGTCGACTTGTTGTCTGGAAAGGTGTTGACATAGCTGCGTTGTCGGGGGACAAGGTGGTGTTGGATCGAGTGCGTGCATGGCCATGCAGAGAGCCTCGAAAGACGTGGGCGCATGGTTGACAGCCCAACGGGTCATGAAAGGAAGAGGTGTCGTCGCAAAGAATTGACTTGTTGTCGAGTCCTCTTGACGTCATTGTGTGCAGAAGTTATTCGTCAAGGCGCTCGTCCCTTGCAGTGAGCGACCACGTGCTCGTTGTTGCGTTCAATGGAGTTGCCCAACGAGGGGTGGCAGTACCTAGCAAGGCCAATGCGATCATGATTCGTGTGTCTCTCATGGAGAACGAGGAAACGCAAGTCAAGACACTTCGACTCAATGTGGATTCCATATGGACCAAGACAACATGCGAAATAGGATATTAGACGTTAGGACGGGCGAGAGGTGTGTACGCAATGTGGAGTTCGCCTGGGCTGGGCGCGCCCAAGTGAGGCCGCAGCGGCGGAGGCGCATATGCCGACGAGGTAGAGGAGGACGACGACGGCGGCGGCGGCGGCAGCGGGGTGGAGTTTTTCACGAGGATCACCGAGGGCAAGAGAAAACCGCGCTCGGGGCCGGACGTCATGACCTTGGGCACGTGGGTCGTGGTCGTGATGGACGATTCCGACGAGCGATGGAAGGCTGGGATCGACGACGTTGACGCAGGTCGCGGCGGCGGTTCCGAGAGACGCATGTCGGCGAATTCCGAATGCCTTCGGTGGGACGATGGTGCTGTCCGTGGCGGCGGCGTCTCGTCACGGAACGGCATGACGCGGTTCGAGTCTTGGAGGAGCGGAATGTTGCGGAAGGATTTGGACTCGAGCAGCGGGATGATGGACCCCTGCTTCTGCAGGATCGTCGCGTCGTCGTCTTCGTCGACCAACGAGTAGCTCGTGACTTGGTCGAATTCGTCGTCGTCGTCGTGGAGGTCCTTCACATCGTCCTGCATGTGGATGCGTGGCGGACCGTGCCAGCTATGCCGAAACATCTCGCAAGGAAGAATGAGCGCGTTGATGCAGAAATCACCGAGACCTTCTCCCACAGTGGTGCTATTATTATTCGCTGGACATGAATTATATTGCCATCAATCCGATTCGATCCTTCTATTTGTATGAATTAGCATGAATATTTTATATTTTCTCACGGTCCATCAGGTGTCGTTTTTATAAAATGCATCCAAGATTCAAGTTCGTTCCCAGGATGCAAGGAGGTCGTTCAGGAGGAGATGATGGGTGCAAGGACATGGTTGCCAAGAAGGCGCCGACGACGGCGTTGCCACCGGTGCGGACACAGGTACAGGATCTATTCTTGGACATCAAGAGGTGATGCGCAGGAGGATTTCTATTTTGGAGGGTTGATTAATCCCAACTGGATTCGCCACCGAGGCCGACGCCGCCACTTGTATCGAGCTGGGTCAAGTCGACCGGTGCCGCGGTCTTGGCGGGTTTCTTCACGTGCACGACACTCAACACTCCACTGTCCTTGACCTAGAGACACCAGACCCCATCAGCCACTCAACCTCAACCTCGTCGACTCACGTATTTCTCTTTCTTCTTCCGGCCCTTTTCCTTCTTGGCCGGCGCGTCGCCGCCGTCGTCGTCGCGCTTGGCTTCCTTCTTGCTCTTCTTGGGTTCGTCGTCGGTCTGTTGAGCTGCCTTGGCCGCCTTTTCTTTCTGCTTGGGCTCCTTGGCGGGCTTCTCGGGCTTGGTGCGCTCCTTCGTCTCAGTCGCTTCGTCCACTTTTTCTCTCTTTTGTTTCTTCTTGAGCGGTTTTGATTCGCCTTCGTCATCCCCTTGCTCCTTGGACTTTTTCTTTTTCGGGTCGGGCTTGGTCTTCTTGGGCTCGGGCGGCGGCGCCACATACCTACCGCCATCATCATCCTCATCATCTAGACATGGAATGTCTCGTACCCATGTGTCCGCTTGTCGACCACGCGCTGACCATCCCGCACAATCAACGTCGGGAACAATCGTTTCATCTTGTAATTGTACATTTTGTTTTTGGCGTCCAAGGCCTTGCGGTCTACAACAATGACGTCGTCGTCGTCATCGGTGAAAGGCGACGGGTCTACCTTTTTCCGACAGCGCGGGCGCCGCGTCATCGTCCGCTTCGTCATCGGCCTTGCCGCGGCTCGTCATGTCCTTGCCGCAAAGGGGGTTGCCGCGCAAGTTGAGTTGCTTGAGTTGCGTCAACGCGGTCCAATGGTCCAGCCCATCAAACGTGTCGATCGCATTGTGGCACACATCGACAATCTTCAAGTTGACTAGATTGCGTCAACATATCATCATGGATCCACATGATGACGTCATACCGTTGTGGTTGAGCGACGCCGGCAGCGCCGTCAGTGCATTGTTGGACGCGCGAAGCTCGGTCAACTGGTCCAACGCTGCCATGTCGGGCAAGACTGTCAACTGGTTGTGCGAGCTACGTCATCAAACATGAGACGAGACGTAGGAACATGTCATCCTACATGGACAGTTTCATCAACCCCTTGAGCTTGGCGAGACTCTTGGGCGCGACGTCGGCGATGCGGTTATGGCTCACAATGAGCGATGTGAGCCCGGCGAGGCTTGGGACCCAGTCCAGCGACGTAAGGTGGTTCTTGGTCAAGACCTGGAGAAGACTCTCATGATGCAAGTTGTCTTGATCATGGCACATACCAAAGCTTTCAGGTTGGCACAGTGGCGCAGACTCGCGCCAGGTAACCGCGCAAGTTTGTTGTCGCTCAGATCAAGCGTGACCAGCGCCTTGCAGCACGAGAGGTCGGTTACGCCGACGTCGGTCAACTGGTTGGACGTGACCTTGAGCTGCGTGAGCGCCATGGGTTGTCCAAAGACGAGCCGCGTGAGCTTGTTCCCGCTCAAATCGAGTCGCTTCAACGCGCCAAGGGCGGCGAACGCGCCGGCTTCGATCGACTCGATGCCGCGGTGCGAGAGGTCCAATGCATCGGTCGTGCCGTCGTACACCTCCTTGATCTTCTGCGCCGTCAGTTTCTTGATCTTGGGCTTGTCCGCGGCCACGGCCGCGTCTTCCTTCTTGTGCGCTTGGCGGATCTTCCCTCGTTGCATCGTCACGTCTTGCGCTGTCTCGCTCGTCCAACAAAATAAAATGCAGCAGCATCCACTAAGTACGATGTCCTCTGAAGTACGATCTTGCGATCTTGAAAAGCCGCGTGATAATAATAAAATAAATTGATGTCCAAAAGATTCGACTTGCCACTGCTGCTGCTCGCAGGCCTGCACGTGGACAGCCAGTCGTTGACGTGAGTACACACATCTCCGTCCTTGCACTGCGTCGCGCCCATATACATGCGGCCCCCGCACTGCGCAAACGTCTGCAGCTGGCCATCTGTGGAGCATTGGGCACGCACTGGGCGTAGTACATGGTGATGCTTTGGCAGTAAAAGCCAGCGACGCAGTTTGTAGGGCCCGTGAAAAACTCGCCGCCGCATTGTTGCCAGTCAGATGCGACGGCGACATGTGTTGTTGCCGCCGCAGGGACAACCGTCGGAGTTGTTGGACTCGGCGACGGCGACGGTGTCGTCGGGTTGTGACGACACCCACCAACGGGACGCAGTTCTTGTACACTTGCCACGTTGGGGCATGCAGCGCGAGCCAAAGCACGACGAGCTTCTTGGCCGACGCGCACTTGGACACATCCATGTGCATCAAGCCATAGGGCACATTCGCGGCGTAATTGTCGTTTTGAAAGACGCGGACGTCGTCACACCACGCTTCGGCCTTCGTGCGACGACACCAAGCCTTCTTGGCCATTGGCCCATTTGAGCGTCCCGTCCGCGGGGAGGGCGACGGGCGGCGAGGCGCTCGCGCTCGTGTGGCCGCACTCGCCGCCCGTCTCGTGGCTATCCAGCAGCGCCTTCAAGGTAGGGAGCCATGACTTGAGAAACTGCCGCGTGAATGCCGCCGTATTGGCAGCACCGCCAAGGTCAAAGTTCTCGCCTGGCCACGTGGATGGGCCATCGATCGTGCCGCAAAAAGTCGTCGCGTCGCCTTGCGGGTTCAAAACGTCGGGGGCGGGTCGATGAGGCTGCCGTGGCTAGAACCACGACGAGTGGAGCATGCATGGCAACAGGGGAGACACGTTGGCGAATGAAGAGAGTGGTGACGACGGAGGTTGCGACTCTCCCAGCGAGAGGTACGTCCTCGTCCAAAATCATTGCTCTTGCCACGTGATGACGACTAGAATCCTTGCGAGGGAGAGAGAGAGAGCAGGAAGATGAAAAATTCGCTTGCCTTTTGGGTGTCGTCGATTCGTGTGAGTACATTCACTTGATGTCACAACATGGTCTGAAAAAATTGACACTCCACATGGTGGCGTTCCAATGTGTGGCGCGCGATATTTGGCGTCGCGTCGGGCCTGTCAACCAAGGCGCCATGCGATCGGCCATGCGGGACGGTGTGACAAGGACGTGTTGTATTGATGCAAAAGGCGGCGAGACCCGTAGGCGGAGGAACCCTTGGCGACAGACCAATCGTTCGTTCGTTCGTTGGCCTCGTGGCGTCCTTTCGTCGATTCGTTTGGATCTTGTTGCACGTTCCACGCACATTCTCGCCACGTCTCGAACAGAGTTGTCTCGTTCGTCGCACCGCAATGTGAGAAGAGGAGGGACTGGCAGTCGCCAGAGAGCCGGCTGACTCGAGTGAATGGGCCAGCATACAAACGTCCATATAAAATCATTGACGACCTGATTCCGGCCGCCCAGAACATGCATCCGCCTCCGCCGCTGAGATTCCGAGCAAAGAATGCCCGCCATTCTCCATGGGGTGAAGAGAAGGACTAACTTGTGACTACAGAAGCATGGCTCAAGAAGCGTGACTAAAGAACGCTCCTCGGAAACACCCAGCCTTTGGTTGCATGGGAAACAACACAAGCGTCCACTTTGCCGTGAGTTCCACCCAGTTGCTGGAATTTTGGAGACATATAAAACGTATAAAACGTATTTAGAGCCATTAGACGTGTCAACGGCGACATATCGCTTCTCACTTGCTTTTTGTATGTATGGACACATCCGCGAGGCGATTTTCCCGTATTCAGCGATGGGGTTTATGGTTTACTTGTCGGGCAAGGATGTTTAAACGCGTTTTTCCCGCCCCAGCTGGCGCTCGGGAACACTTTTTTCGCTGCATCCTCTCGCAAGAAAATGGTGGGTGCACATGCCGGCTCACTTTACAAGTTTCCGCGTCCCCCGCAGCACAAAGTACGATGCACGCTGCGTCGATCACGACACTCTTTGCCATCGCCGCCATCGCGCCGTTTGTCGACGCGCATGGCCGTCTCATGATCCCCGCGCCGACCTTTGTCGATCAGTACGGCGATCCGACCAAATTCTGCGGCACAATCGATGGGCCCAAGATGTGGCCCCAAGGCAGCTTCGCCACGAGCCCACAAGACAACACCAACTCATTCCTGCCGCTCTTCCACGCCAACTACGGCTCACTCAAAGAATTCCTCGACAAGAACGACGGATGCGGCGAGTGCGGGATCACGAAATGGGGCGCCGCCAAGTCCCTCCCGGCCGACGGTGTCGTCGTCTGGGCCAACGGCGACGAAGGCTGGGTCTCGTCACACGAAGGTCCATGTGAGATGTGGTGCGACGACGTCAAGGTGCACTACGACGACAATTGCTCCCGCAACAACCCAGGTGGGAAGACCAAGATTGACCTCTCGAAATGTGCCGGCGCGAAAAAGTTTATCACGCTTTGGATCGCGCTGCATGCACCCCAGTGGCAGTCGTACAAGAACTGCGTCGCGCTCCAAGATGGTGTCGCGCCGAGTCCCCCCAGCCCGTCGACATCGCCGTCCTCCCCCACCCCGTCCTCCCCGACCCTGACCCCCTACACGGAATACCCGGCCCCTACTCCACCTCCCCACAGCCCCACCACGTCCACTCCATCGACCAAGCCAACCAAGATGCCGGCGGTGTCGACTCCCACCCCCTACACCCAACCCCCCAG
>VJMH01007025.1:0-13142 GCA_009835185.1 Aphanomyces stellatus
GAGTCAGGGCCATGGAAGCTCTCGCTTGACTTGCCAGCCTATCTTCCGGTCATGAAACACTGCAGCAATCGCGCGCTGAGAGAAACGTTGCACCGAGCTTATGTCGTGGCCGCGAGCCAACCCCCCCACGACAACGTGCCAGTCATCCATGAAATTCTCTGCCTGCGCAAGGAACAGGCGCAGCTTCTTGGGCTGGACAGCTTTGCCGAGCTCAGCTTGGCCACGAAAATGGCGCCATCGGTGGAAGCCGTCGAAACCATGATTGAATCCCTTCAAGGCGAGTTCCTGGCAGCGTCCAAAGCTGAAATTGCATCGCTCGAAGCATTTGCAACGACCCACGGTCAGCCAGAACAGTTGCAAGCGTGGGACATTGCCTACTGGTAGCGTGGATCGTCGTTTGGACTTGGCTGATCGACGCGTGCGACCAGGTCAGAGCAGGTGCAAAGGGCAGACTTCGATTTCAAAGAAGAAGACGTGGCGCAGTATTTCCCCTTGCAACGAGTATGGCTTGCTCGTTCGCTTGATCGTCCTGTCGTTACATTGAACGACGTAGGTGCTGGACGCAATATTTGAGCTGACGAAACAACTCTTTGGCGTTCGAATCGAGGTGCATGCAGCTTGCATCATGGTGAAGTCAATCTCCAGTGACTAGATGGCAGATGGCAAAGTGGATACGTGGCACCCGGACGTGCATTTCTTTGAAATGCGAGCCATGGACGAGCCTGGCGAGCCCGTGATTGCGGCCTTTTATCTCGATTTGTTTGCCCGACCGGGGGAAAAGATCCGCGGCGCGTGGATGGAAGCATTTGTGAACCGCAGTGAAGTGTTTGGTACAGAGACAATGCATGTGCGAGTGCCCGTGTATTGCCTCGGGGTGAATCTCACGCAACCGGTATTCGAGAAGTTGCTGCTGTCTGTCATTTTCAATGCGTTGTAGACTTACGACGGCCCTTGCCTCATGACGGTGCGAGACCTCACACTGCTGTTCAACGTGTTTGGCTATGGCCTTCGTATGGCACTCACGTGTGCCAACTACACGGCATCGTCGAGTCCAAATGTGATTGAATGGGATTGCTTTGAATTGACGGGCGAATTGATGAAGAAATTCTTGTTCGATCGAGGTACGAAGGGTCATTGAAACCCACGCGTCACGTTGATTGCATAGAGACAATGCAGGCAATGTCTGGGCATGTGGTAACGGGCGAGCCGCTCACTGATGCCATGTTCGACAACTTGGTCGCATCCATGCGAATGATGGAAGCGACGGAATTTCTGAGGCGGAAAGTGCAATTTGCGGCCGCCGACATGGCATTGCACCACCATTACGACCCAGTGTCGAACCCTGACGCATCTATTTTCGACGTCTACGCCGAATTAGCACCGCGGTAGACCCCTCCGGTTGAACTTTGGATTCATTTTTGCTCCAGGTTTCAAGTAGTGGCGCCGCTTGCCGACGATCGCATTCTCTGCCGACTCATCCAAATCTTTTCCGACGGATGCGGCGCCAGCTATTACGGGTATCCAAACTGAAATGAATGGCTAGGACTGACTCTTGGATAGCTACGTATGGTCAGACATGCTGGCGTCGGACACGTATGCTGAGATTGAAAAAGCCAAAACTTGTGACGCAAGGGCCAAGTGCGGGCGAAAATTTCGAGACACGGTGTTGGCCCTCTCGGGCTCGGTCGACTCGAACCAACTCTTTGAATCGTTTTTGGGCCGCCCGCCAAATCCAGAGGCGTTGCTGAATCAACTTGGGTTTACCCAGAATACTATCAGGCACCACTGAGCCAGCAAAAGTCTCGTCCAGGCAGTGGACAAAGGTGTCGTGTTGTAACATGCAGTAGAATATAGATGTCATGAATGGCTGTTGCATTGCGTTTCGTATTGGTTGTCAATAAAGTGCCACGATAGATTCGACTTCGAAGCACTTGTCGGTGAGGTCCTTCTACTGACTCAGTGTGCCTTAATGTGAATCCTGACCAAGGATGCTCGCATAAAAAACCCTGAGAGGTCGATGTCTGAAATGTTCAAGATGTGTATTACCGGAATTATAATGTACGCGATCGCATCGCACCGCCATTTTGGTTAGGAAATTACCCTGGACAACATATTTATTCGTGCGCGACCACGCACTGCAGCTTCGACGCAAGATTACAAGTTCTAACAGCGCCATAATACAACAATACTTTGAAGTACAATTGAGTGTTAGAGAATGTTCACACAACACATTTTTGTTGGTTGTAAAATGACGGGCGGGGCACGTTAATCTTCATTTCAGGGTACACTAAGAAGTGTTTATCTTGCTGTCCATATTCGAATACTCTGTCTCAGCAATATGGAGCGCCAATTCCGAGTCTTTCATCAACAACAATTTAAATTGATTGTTGTTGATGACTAAAATCGCTGCCAATTTCCACCAACTTTGTGTTGGCAAACCCATGATTAAGAGGTGGTACTATAGCCCATCGCCTTCACAAATGTCTGAGCACGTGGCCAAGCTATCCGAGCCTGTCACAAGCGGAGAAACAATTGCACTAAATCTCGGTGTAACCAAGATTATCAACCATGACATTGAGAGACTTGCAGTTCTCGCTGTCATATCTGTCCGTGACGACCAAGTCCAAACTTTACAATGCCATGAATAATGCCCCAATTCTTGCACATGGACACGAATGAACCCTTCCAACCACCAACTTGTAGTCAACGTCGTACCTAGCTGGTTGCAAATAGGACAACCTCAAAGTCAACAGAAAGAGATTAGTGTATATGCGTAGCGCGTCTTCTTTGCCTTTACGCATTTTACTCCATAATTCACTCCAATGAAGGCACAAGTTTCGATTTGATTTCGAGTTCTCTTGATACCCCCAAACCCCTTGTCGTGACTCTTGTCATGCGGGCACGTGGACGCGTTCACTGTCAATGAGTCCTGTAAGTACTCCTGTACAGTGGATCATTTCATCCATCAAAATATGCACAGATGACAGTGTCAAAAGGCAATCTTCTGCAGTGAATGAACGTTCCCTGACCTGGACCCACGACTCCGAATACGAATGGCGACGCGAACTATGTAAGTAGTAACTTGGAAAGTGGTCATAAGACATTGCAGGGTCTTTCCAAGGCAACGCATGATCGTTCGGCAGTATTGCTCCAGATTCTTGTGAGTTGTCGGCAGGGACACATCTGAGAACTCCGATCCACCTCCATAAACGCATTTGACTTGGCGATCGCAAGGTTTTGAGGCCCAAGAAACCTCCGAGTCTTGATGTGCTTGAAGTCCAGTCCAGATCATTTTCAACAATCCTTGCAAAGACAATCATGGTCGCCTCCTCGCCCAAGCCATACACCAATGAATACTCGCTCCCTTCATTTGCGTCCATGACCCCTGCGACCATCGCGGCGGCTCTTTGCACAACGATCGACGAAACGACGTTCGATTTGAACTCGTATGAAGACGACCTGGCTGACCCTTCGGCTGACTTTTCGTGGACCTCTGTGATGGACCGCCTCGAACTCATCAATGATCCACTTCATCGACTCTGGGATGCCGTGAGTCTCCTCTCAAGAACGAAAAACTCGCCCGAGCTACGTGCGGTCGTGGCAGCGATGCAAGAACAAGTGCTGGCGATCCACCGCCGCCCTACCCAAAGCACGGTCGTCTTCCATGCGATGGCCAAACTACGTGCCAGTGACGAATCGGCGACGTTTTCACCCGAGCAAAAGGTACCATGATGGACATTTGGACTAATTCAAACTGCTGCAGCGGATTCTCGATCGGGCCATTCAACATTCCATTTTGAATGGTGTCGCCATGGACGACTATGACCGTGGCACGTTCAACGCGCAGCAGTTGCAGCTCACAGCCCTGGTACACACGATCATGTGTCCACGATCTAATTCGTTTCAGCAAAGGACCTTTACCAACAACCTCGTGGACGCCATCAGTGCCTTTTCGCTGCTCGTTTTCGACAAGACCGAATTGGATGGGGTACCAGACTCGGCATTGTCAAATTTTGCCCAGGTAATTATGGCTCAACCCGTAAATGGTGTGCTTTATTATACCGCGTAGAATGCCGTTGCCGCGGGTCACACCGACGCGGCGGACCCATTGGCTGGGCCGTGGCAGCTCTCGGTTGACTTGGCATCGTACCTCATCATTGTCAAGCATTGCCACAATCGTACTTTGAGAGAAACAATGTTTCGCGCCTACGCGGCCGTCGCCAGCGACGCTCCCCACAATAACGTGCCTGTGATCCATGATATTCTGCGGCTGCGCCATGACCAAGCACGCATGTTGGGGTTTGACAGCTATGCCGAGCTTAGTTTGACCACGAAAATGGCGCCGTCGGTCGCAGCTGTCGAGGCCATAATTGATTCCCTTCAAGCGAAATGTTTTGCAGCGTCCGAAATCGAAGTGGCGAAACTGGGGGCCTTTGCAGTGGCCCATGGGCAAGAGGAGCCGTTGCAACAATGGGACATACCTTACTGGTAGGACCTTGACTAAGTCCAAATTCATTGTGTTTGATAGGACGGAGCGGGTCCAAACGACTGCACTCGGCGTCATTGAAGACGAAATGAAGCGCTATTTCCCGTTGCATCGAGTACTCCATATTGCCAATATCATCGAATACCCAACGGCTCCTGCATTTAGGTTCTCGAGGGAATGTTCGAGTTGATCAAAGAACTGTTTGGCGTTCAAATTGCCGTACGTTTGTTTCCTTGATGGCACTAGTGACTACCTCATTGTAGGTTGTCGATCAAGGACAAGTCGACACGTGGCACCCTGACGTGTACTTTTATGAAATGCGAGCCTTGGAGCAACCTGGCGAGCCAGTCATAGCGGCGTTTTTTCTGGATTTATTTGCGCGGCCGGGGGAAAAGTGCCTCGGAGCATGGATGAACGAGATTGTCGTCCGCAGCAAAGTGTTTGGGACCGATACGATGCCCGTTCGAGTGCCTGTGTATTGCCTCGGTATGAATATACCGCCTGCGGTATGAGCTCCAACAACTTTTTGTCGGTTTAATATGTATTATTTTGTAGGCCGAGGGGCAATGTTTCGTGTCGTTGCCAGATCTGTCCCTTTTGTTCAACGTATTTGGGTATGGTTTGCGCGTTGCGTTCTCTTGTGCCAACTATACCTTATCTGCGGGTCGTGCCGGTGTCGAATGGGATTGCATCGAGGTGGCGGGCGAATTCCTGAAAAAGTTTGTCTTCAGTCGAGGTACCATTTGCTGCGTCCATCAATGTACCAGATGATATTTTCACTGTACAGATGCGATTCACATGATTTCGAGTCATGTCGACACTGGCGAGCCGCTCCCCGATGCGATGTTTGACAAATTAGTCGCGACCATGCAGTTTATGGGCGCAACCGATTATCTGAGGCGAAAATTGCACGTCGCAGCCACAGACATGTCGACGCACCACCACTTTGACCCACTTTTGACCACCGAGGAATCCATGTTTGATCTCTTTAATGAGTATGGCACGCGGTACGCAGTCGACTTGTTCTGTTCATGCTGATACCCCACACGACAGGTTTCGAGTGGTTGCGTCGCTCTCTGACGACCGCACGTTGTGCCGACTCGTTCAAATCTTTGCCGAAGGCTACGGGGCTGGCTATTACAGGTTTGATATCTCTTTTGAAACGAAGTAACAATGTCTTGCAGTTATGTGTGGTCGGATATGCTCGCGTCGGACGCCTTTGCTGAATTTGAAAATGCAACGTCCCGCGACCAGTGGCAATCATGTGGCCGCAAGTTTCGCGATACGATTTTGGCACGCACGGGCTCATGCAACTCGGACACTCTCTTTGAGAAGTTTTTGGGACGCCAACCGACCACGGATGCATTGTTGAAACAAAGGGGGATTACAAAGTGAGGGACCACCACCCTTGGCCGACGGAAGGCTTGGGAGGCGAGCGCAAAGGTAGTTCTGGTGCAGGACACTGTCGTTTTTAACCGAGTAATCGATGGACGGGGTTGCAGTTGCACATCGCGCAATTATTGGTTTTATGATAGAGCATTGGGGTACAAACACAAGGCGCCGACGCGTTTTGGTGTTGCGCGTCAATGCTGTGTTTTTCGTCGTTTCACGCCACGTGACGACGCAGATGCGACGACGTCCGAACTTTCATTGTTGCCATGGCTAATACCAGGATAAAAGTGGCACATCGATAAAGTATGTAGCGAGCCCAAAACAACGTTTGGCACTGCAATGATACCAGAGAGCAGCAGAAAGAGACTTTGAAGTTTGATCGGAAGGCCTTTTGTCGTTGGTGCATCGTGGATGACCATTGAACGAACTTAAAGTCGTCCAACGGGGAGAACACTATTTTTGTCTCGTACCTTCAAAGCCGTGGTCTACGTTTCATAACGACGGACAACAATACTACTAAATGTAGCACGTAGCACGATATTTAACGTCAAGTGGCAGATCGCAGCGCAGCTGAAGAAACACACTCTTTTCAGGATATTTCGGGACGTTTACTCTGAATGTCGTTTTCGGATCTGACATTCTTATCCCTCTAACAGAACCTACGATGTCACACACAGTCTCAAGCCTCGAAGGCGTTCCAAGGCATTTTTCTTGAAAAGTTCTGTATCCATCAATGTCAAAGGAGGAACTTCACTTGCATTGGATCGAGCTGCCCAAGTGCATTAGACTCGCTAAATTTAAATTAAGGAAACGAGGGAGCAGCTGTCCGACCCGCTCCTTGATAAATTGATGGTGTTCATGCATTTCATGAGTGCGTCCTGCGGGAAGGGCATATCGCGGCCACAGATTTGGTGTTGCGCCATACATATATGTATATCGCTGTGATCCATGTTCGACGACTTAAGAATACTGGGTTGGCGAGTAGGGAAGTCAAATTATAATCAATACTCCACGTTCGAAAAGCAAAAGAGGATAATACGATTTATCTTTCAAAATGAATTTATGATTGTGCTAAAAAGCAATAGTGGCCAAGCTGGTATTCGTCATTGACGAGTGAATTGACGAATACAAGCTTGGGCGAGCTGCTTGGCCGTGGTGCAGTGGCAATTCATCTGGTACCGGTACAGCAACGACAAAATGTCATCGAGAATTGTTTGGGACACAAGTATCGAAGGACAATATACAGTGTAGACACTTTCGTGCCAAACTGGAATATACTCCGGAGTACTCACATGCTGTAGTATCCAATAAACATATCTATTGAAGGAAGCATTCACAGTGACCTCGGCGATGAATGATTGCTGTCGCAACGAAATTCATGCTCCTTGTTTGCTCTGTTGGCGCTCGGCGCCTCAGTTTCACTTTGCAATCGGTGGCTAAACAAAACCGCTATGAATACATACATCTTGAAAGTCGATAAATTGACTTTATATTATATATACAACTGCCTGCATCAATTTATAACAATGTCGCCATCGACACCGGTTTGACATGTGGTTTTTGCAACGGCGCCCAGCCTGCATCAACTTCGCCTTTGCCCCTGGCTCATATTCTTCACGAATGCGCACCATCCCGTCCCGAGGATGCGCCGAAGACTATGCGCTTCCATCCTTTGCGTCCATGAAGCCAAGTGACTTTGCTGTGGCCCTTCGCGCCGCGATCGACGACGCCACGTTCGATTTGAACTCGTTCGAAGACGATTTGGCCGACCCCGCGGCCGAGTTCTCGTGGTCGTCTGTGATGGACCGGTTGGAAATCATCAATGATCCGCTGGATCGGCTCTGGCGCGCCTTGCTCCACCTGTCTGAAGTCATGAATTCGCCCGAGTTGCGGGCCGTGGAAGCGGAGATGCAGACCGAGGTGCTGGCGATTCAACATCGATCGACACAGAGCCACGCCATCTTCCACGCGATGGCCAAACTGCGAACGAGCGACGAGTCGGCGACGTTTTCGCCCGAACAAACGGTATGAGCCGTTGTGTCCTTAGCTGATCCGTGGAAGTAGCGATTGCTGCACCGTGCGATTGAAAATGCCATCCTGAGCGGCATCGCATTGGTCGAGAACGACCGAGATCGATTCAACACGAGGCAATTGCGTCTCTCGACACTGGTACATTTGATGGCGGATGTGGTAACGCTGTAATTTGTGTCGTGGTTTAATGTGTAGTACTCGACGTATTCAAACAACCTCCTCGACGCCCAGAACGACTTTTCGCTCGTCGTGCACGACAAAATAGAGCTAGACGGTTTATCAGCCCACCATTTGGCCCTCTTTGCTCAGGTAGAGCCAGACACGTGTATAAGGTCATTCAAAGGCGCGTTGACGTAGAAAGCAGCTGCAGATGGCCTCGACGGCGCCTCGGCAGCGTCGGGACCGTGGACACTCTCGCTTGAAGGGCAAATCTACTCGGCGATACAAAAGTATTGCGCCAATCGGTCACTGCGGGAGACGATGTACCGCGCTCGTGTGTCTGCTGCCAGTTCAGCGCCCCACGACAACATGGCCATTTTGCAGGAAATTCTGCAATTGCGCCAAGAGCAAGCTCGCTTGCTTGGCTTCCGTAGCTTCGCAGAGTTGAGCATGGCCACGAAGATGGCGCCATCTGTGGCAGCCGTGGACGAGATGCTAGAGTCCCTACGACACAAGTCCATGGTGGTGTCGGCAGGCGAAGTCGAGACATTGCAGGCATATGCGACAGCTCATGGTCAATCCGAAATGTTGAGGCCGTGGGACGTGGAATATTGGTGCGGCTCTACGAAACGTCCACATCAACATGTATATTTTAGGTCGGAATGCTTACGTAAAGACACGTTCCATGTGGACGCAGAAGAGATCAAAACGTATTTTCCATTGAATAGGGTGCATAGTTGCAATTCGTGTTTGGTGGATAATGCTCTAATCCCACCCTATGTAGGTTCTGGATGGATTGTTTGCTTTAATAGTGCGGCTGTTTGGCGTTCGAATTGAGGTCCAACACTGAAAACATCCCGAGTGTCGTGGTCAAACGTCACGTAGGCTGCCGATGGTGACGTGGAGACGTGGCATCCAGACGTGCGATTCTTTCGCATGCGAGACATGGATCAATCGGGCGAGCCTGTCGTTGCATCGTTTTTTCTTGATTTATTTGCGCGCCCGGGTCAAAAACAGAGCGGTTTATGGATCGAAGCTCTGGCGAGCCGAAGCAAAGTCCTTGGCGGAGAGAAATACCCCTTTCGGATACCTGTGTTTAGCCTCATGGTGAACCTTCCACCGCCGGTATGGCAATACGTTTGAGCAATTCTCTTTGTCTCATGCGAACTTTACATTAGGCTGACGATGGACATTGTTTGTTGTCTTTTGAAAATGTGGATCGCCTGTGTATCGTGTTTGGCTATGGTCTCCGAACGGCGTTGACTACTGCAGATTGCACCGCGGTGTCGCGCCCCATTGGCGTTGAATGGGACTGTGTCGATATGCCTGCTGAATTTTTGAGACTCTTCCGCTTCGACCGAGGTGATTTTTATTTATCCACCTAATTTAATGTAACTATCACTCGAAGACACGATCAAGCTGATTTCAGGGCACGTGGACACGGGCGAATGCCTCCCTGATTCGCTATTGGACAATTTGTTGGCGGCAGAGCGGTTCATGGGCGCCACGAATTTTCTCTCGTCGCTGCACATTGCCGCCACTGACATGGCCTTGCACCACCGCTACGATCCGTTCTCGACGACCGAGGAGTCGATTTTCGATCTCCAAAAAGAACTGGCCGAACGGTATGGTGCCAGGGAAATCTATATTTGTTCAACATCCGTCGTGGTAGATTTTACGTCGTCGAGCGTCATGCAGACGATCGATCCTTGTGCCAAATGGATGCGATTGTCACGGATGGGTACGGAGCAGGTCTTTACAGGTACATATGTCTTTTAATAAGAGCGACACCATTGTACTGATTGGGACTTGTAGTTATGTGTGGTCGGAAATGCTAGCGTCAGACGCCTACGCTGCGTTCAAAGGAACGACGACACCAGAGGAATGGAAGGCTTGCGGCCGAAAATTCCGCGACACAATATTGGGTCTCGCAGGTATATTCGACGCGAACCAAGTGTACGAGATGTTTCGTGGACGAAAACCATGCCCTGATATATTGCTGCAAATGCGAGGAATTGAGTAACAAGACGATATTTATTTTGTTCAGCTTGCAATTGTGTTGTTCTAGACAAGGTAAAAGTAATTTCCTTGGGGATTGGAAGATTCCCAAGAATCCCGAGCATTGCTTTCTTATGTCAGTATGGCCGAGACTGTATCCACCAAAATCATCTTGGAGGTTCGAAGTTGGATGGGGGAGCATTTGTTATTTCAATTGGGTGCATCCATGGAAAGAAAATGTTTTGCGCCACACGACAATGTGTATGTTTGTGCCGTCGTCACGGGCACCCTTATTCTCACGACCGCTTGCCCAAAATGGTAAAATACAATCAATTGACTTCTTCGTTGAAAGATTGGGGCTTGCTCCTCGCCAATTCACCGCCCCACACGACCTTCGCGCACTTTGGTAGGCCCGATTTTGTGGACGGATGCTCGTTCGTCAAACCGGACTTTCTCATGAAGTGAATCCCTAGCTCATGTAGAGCTTCAAACTCGACGAATCAATGTCCCAGTGACGCAGTAACTACTAGTATAATACTCGTACGCATGGTCGTGCTAATTGCCAAATTGGACTACCAGCAAAACTCTGAGCAAACGATTTTTTTCTTTGGATTGGCAAGCACACACTGACCATCACTCACATCACTGCATTGAAAAAACGCAATCGGTGCCAAATGCAAACAGGCCAACCGACAGCGCACGGTTCACCGACAATGACCGCGTTCCAAGTGTTGGCATGTCCCGAACTCCTCCCACTCATAAGTGCGTACCAGCGTGGCGTATTTAGCGACATGGTTCCCTTCCTGTGCCTTCAGAAGCTCGATGCCGCCACCCGATATCAAGTCATGTCGACGTGGCTGACGCAACAACGCACCCTCGCTCGCCTCTCTTTCTTGGTTCAATGCATTCCTCGATCGCGAGATGCCTTCGCCCGATATGCAGCTGAAGCCGGTCGACTCGATGTGCTCGAGTTTTTGCACGCGCAGCACAAACTGGCATTCCGCCACGGTCCATTTTATTACGTGTACAATCAAGTGGGCAAGGCTGCCGCCGCAAACACCCACTTGGATATCTTGCAATGGGTCTGTCGTGTCTGGCCTGGGTGGTACAACCCCAACGACCGACGCGCCACGCAAGTCGTGGCCCTGACCCTGGCCATCAAGGCGCAGCGCATGGACGTTGCAGCATGGCTCGTTCAGCACATGCATGTTGACAACAATACTGGCGGGGCTGTTCGAGTGCTTATCCAGTGCCATGGACCGATGAACCTCCTTGGTGACGTGGCAGTTGCTCGCGTGTTTAAGTCGGTGCTCGATTCGTCGTCCAGCCCCATCCAGGAAGCGTCGTATCTCTTCACCCACGTGCCTTGTGTCGACGATCCTTCGTCTCCTGCGTCGCACGAAGCCAACCAAACATGCTTGTTGTTTGCGGTCGAGAAGGGATCGATTGTCTTTTTCCGCTGGCTAGTCACATCGCGTGCCCTCGATCTTTCGATCCTCCACGACATCCTTGGCCCAGATGCGCTGCACACTCGCCTCTCTCGACGCCAATTCGACGTGGCCCTTGTACTCAAAAGCCTCGGCATTGACGAATTGCCCACGACGATGACGCCGTCACTTGCCAAGGACATCGTCTTGCACGCCATCCCGTGCGATGTCTTGGCTGAGATTTTGGTCAACCAGGAGTACGACGCAGCCACACACATCGAGGCGGTACTGGCAATGTATGGTCGAGACCACGTTGGGCAATTGCGTGTGGCCAACTGGCTCTTGCGTCTCCTCGACCTGCAATGTGATCGTGTGGCTGTCATGGGCGATTTGTTGAAAGGCCTGGCTAAGCTCGATCCCACGCCACCAACGTTTCAACAATTGCATCGCCTGTGGCGATTGCACATGCCTCGAGACATCGAGCACGTTGAGCTGGTCTGCTTGGCCACGGGCCACCCCAATGTCGTTGCGTGCATTCGAATATCCGAGCCAATGCTCGTGCGTGCAGTCAAGTATTTTAGCGTCCAAGCGTTCCAAAGCATGTTATTGTCTGCGAAGTCCCACGATCAACCACAGCATCTCGACGAGCGGCTCATGTACACGGCTATCCTGTCCACCAACCAAACCCTGAGCTGGATCAGCCAAGTGTGGTGTATCCCCAAAGAAGGTGTTGCCGAGCGGCTCTTACAAGCAGGGCTAACGCTCGGCTTTGACAAATTCAATGTCGTTCTCCATCACATTGGCTCAACTTTGGTATCCGCACCCACCCAAGCGTTGTTGGTGGACTTTGCCGTGGTCGAAGCGCTCCAATTGGAATTCGACCGACGCTTCAGTGTCAAACATGTGCTCCCGGCAGGCAAGTTGAAATTTGTGTTTCGCCGAGCCACGCACAAACGCTGCAATGTCTTGCGCTGGATGGCGGCAGACCGACCAGACACGTTTGGCATGATGGACTTGCTCGATCGGGACACTCTTCAGATGCTTGAGACTGTGGCTGCGACCGTTGACCCCAATGAAGACATCGAATTGAGGCGCTATTTCTACGCCCATGGCGTCAAGGATGACGTTGCTGCCAACATGACACGATTGTTTCTCTCCGTCCTCGCTCGAGTAATACCACGCTGGTTGTCGACGTACCTAGACGACCCTCCCATCAGATGTGACGATGACGACGCCGTGAGAGGGGTTATGATGGCGTGGCTGAATCAAGTGATGGCACGGCAAGGTGGTCCCGTGGCTGTGATTGGCCGTTGTCTCTTGAACCGCACGTCACCATGTGCGAAACCCCGCGTGACGTTTCGCAAGATCTATGGTTTGTGGATGTCCATGGCCCAGGACGCGATGGACCGTGATGTCACTCAAGTAGACGCCATTCGATCCAACATTCAGCATGTGCATGGCGAGCTGATGTACCAAGCAATAGCAGTGCGGGGTCTGAACATGGCCAATTGGCTCGTCCGACGAATGGACGATGGGCAACACGAACGCGCGATCGCACGAGCACGCGATGCTGCTCTGTCTTTGCATTACAATGAAATTGTATTGACCTTGAACCGTCGGTTGCGTTCGCCAATCCACGTTGATCCCAA
>VJMH01007044.1:0-45185 GCA_009835185.1 Aphanomyces stellatus
ACTTCATACAAGTGTCGTTTTGCCTTGGTCATAGAATTAGACTTCTATCAACCACGGCGTGCCCATTCAACGACATTCGTTCCAGGCACGGTTCACACTCATGTGTTGACCGTTCAACTGTCAACACACTTGCCACGCACGCACTCGCAACCCGAATGACATCCCCACTCATATCGCTCGCACACGCACAAATCACAAAATACTCATCAATTTTTTCATTACAAGCTGTGTTGCTCGATCACGAGCTCAATCTAACTACATTCTTTTTCTCGAAACGATATCATAAATTCCTATGCAAATGTCACGGCGGGCGACTTCTTTTTCTTTCCTTTTTTGGGGGTTTTCTTCTTTTTCTTGGATTTTGTCTTCGGTGTCTATCTTCTAATCGTAGCCGACCGCCACCCACTCGCACTTGGTGACAAATCGTCCTCCTTCCCGCACTCGGGACGATGCAACGCGGCTTCGGGCCTTGTAGCGGGCGCCACGCTTCCAGTTGCGGCGGTATCTCTTCTCGACGTAGCGATGCAACACACGCTTGCGCTCTTCAGACTTGCCACTCTTGCACACCCAGCATCGCTCAGGGTCGTGCACGTAGTTCACGGCGGCATCGCCTTCGTCGCTGACGACCGATTGGCCGGGCGATGAGGGGCATGCCGTCGAGACCGCAGCTTGGACGGACACTTGGGTCGACAGCACCTTGAGGGGCGACGACGGCAAGAGGCGGCCAAAGCCAACATCCATTTTGGGGATGTTGATCATAGGAATGCGGGAGTCGAGGGTCTTAAAGATCGGTGTTTGGATGCAGCATCGGGGGTCGATGGGGGCCAAAAACATGAACGGGGAAGCGTTTTGGGGCGCGGCAACCACAAGGTCGTCGTCCTCATCGTCGTCGCTGTCATACTCGGACGAGTCTTCCATATCCACATCGTCGGCAAAAGAGACCTTCTTCGCCGTCACGGGTTCGGCCAACAAATCAACAAGCGAGACATCATTCAACTCGGCTTCCTTTTCTTGTCCCTTGGAGAGGGCAGTCATGAGGGTGGCGAAGTCATCAATGTCACGCGCAGTTTCTTCGTCGTCGACGCTCGCGAGGAGCGACGTGAAGTCGTCAATGTCCTTGGCAACAATTTCATCGTCGTCAAAGTCAAAGTCGAGGGCGTCTTGGGGGTCTTGGAAGGTAAAACCATCCACTTCCACGGGAGTGTACAAGCTCAAGTGGGAATAATCGGGGGCTAGCATTGGGATAGGCATCGTCATGTTCATGGTCGTTGTCATCTTCACAGGTATAAAATTGGTATCGTTGGGGGTAAAAGCGTCTTGTTTGGTTGAGGGTTCAATAAATCGGGGTTCCACAGGAGAAGTCCATCATTAACGTAAAAAGAAAGGGGGGGTCATTTCCTCCAGAGCGGCTAGTGCAGCATGTTGATCGGGAGGGGGTTGTTTACTTTACTTGAACTCGCATCATTTATTCGGACATCATCTTGGCCGAATAACAATGGGAGAACAGGGTAAAATAAAGCAAATTGGAAAGTGAGCGGTGGCGTGAAGCGTAACGAACGCTCCGGATTGGGTGGCCCCCAAATTCACTCATGGTTTGTATGACTCGACCTACACTCATGTATTGTTCTGGTTGAGTTGGAATCCATTGGCAGATTGTATGTCATACAAACAACAAGAGTGTCGGCTGTCGAGGATTCAACTTCGAACTTCGCGTGTTTGCGCAGTCTGGTGGACTCTCTGCCCAATCAGATGCTATTTTTCTAAATTGCAGTCTCTTGATTGGTGACTCCTCCTTTGAAATGCTCGTCGGTGACGTGATGGATCTGGCTACTTTCGTTCGAATTTCGAATGCCAATAGAATGGACCAATCCACGCCGAGGCACCCAGTCAGATGGTCGTTTCACTTCAAACGGTCGGTAAACCCAGGTGGCAAGGCACGCGGGCCTATGAAGATTTGACTTGTAAATGGGTGCTATGTCGTTATTCAAAGGGAAACGACTGTGTTCATGGGATGCGACACACGACCGTCAACTGTCCACCTCGGAGTGACGGCCTTGGTGACCACGCTGGGAATGCCACGGTTGATGGTCTGTGGCTTCGATGAGGGCTTCTCGCTCCACGACGACAGCGCGTCAAGCTGTGGCGATCCCCGCACACGCTGCCTCTCACTGACGAGTGCTGGGGCGAGAGAGCCTTGGACGCCGAAGGAGCAACAGAGGAAGATCGGCACAGTGGTGTGTTGACACAACGGCGTCCTGATCAAGGTTGTCGACTTGACACTTGGCCACACCTGGTTCCAAAGGACTCCCCATTGTTCCCTTCGAGTTGGGGTTATAAAATAGATACGACAGACTCTCAGAGGGCGAGGAAACGGCTCCGTGCGACGAGGTCCTCGGCGTAAATGACGCCAATCAGCTTGCCTTTGCCTGTCACATACAGCTGGGGGGTCTTGTGCACCGAGATGAGGAGGATGACTTTGGATGCGAACGAATCGCGGTGGACGTGGACGTTCTCGGCATCGAGCGAGAGGAGTTCAAGCCCCACGAGGTCGACGCGACCATTCGCATGCAGTTCCTTGGACTGCTCGTCGGTGAGGCCCGCGACGGCGAGTTGGCTCGTGAGGCCGCGGGCGCGCGATGTCGGCGTCATGGCCGGCGGCGTCTCGTCCCCGCCGTCCTGCGTGGCCATGCTATGCGACGGCGTCATTTTGGGCGAGAGCAGGAACGTATGCGGCGTGGGGGCCGAGACACCCGCGGCGCAATGCTGCCACGCTTGGAGCATCGCATCCACTTCGTCGCGCTCGACGACGCCCTACAAGAAGAGGCATCATAATCCACACGATCAGCAATTGCCGTCGGCATTCGTACGAGGAAGATCATTGACTTGGCGTCGTCCACGACAGGGAAGACCGAGACGTCGGGCGGGGCGTCATCGAGGATCTTGGCCAGCGAGGCCATGGTTTGATGGCGCGTGAGAAAGTGCTCGGGCACGGGATGCATGAGGTCGGACGCGACGAGGCCGTACGACGCCTGCTTGGTCAGGTCGGGCCACTGCGGGAGGTTGCGGTCGCGCGCAATGGTCTCGTACATGTCGAGCGAGATGAACCCGGCGACGGCGCGGCCGACAAGGACCGCGAGGAGGACAGGGATCATGTACGTGAACTTTTGGGTCAGTTCAAATACAATGACAGCGATCGAAAACGTGCCCGTGACGCCGGCGGCAAACGACGCGGCGCCGACAATCGCGTACCCCGCGGGTACGATGACCCACGAGTCGGGCGCAATGAACGCAAGCGTCTCGCCAAAGAGGCGGCCGAGGACGGCGCCGAGCGCAAAGACCGGCGTGAAGACGCCATTTGGGATGGCCACGGTCGCCGAGATCGCCGACGAGATGTATCGGATCGCAAAGAGGAGCGAGAGGTTGAGGGGGAGGCTGGGGGTGCCCCACGTCGCATGGAATTTCTCAACTAATACAAGACATGAGATCGAGGACGATGATGGAAAGCATGTACAGAGGATGGTTGCGTTGGACGTGTTAATGTCCTTGGCAAGAAACATGTCGTCGATGAGTGCGCGGTTCGAGACGAGCATGCACGCGCCGACAATGTAGTCGGCCACGGCAAGGACAAAACCGACGGCGGCAGCGTACTTGAATGGTTGGTTGCCCCACACCGAGAGCCACCTGCCACATCAACAAGGGTCAAACGAGGGACGTCAAATGAGTAGCAGCCTACCGGCGGCGCAAATTCAAGACATACGAGTACGTCTTGACAAAGACGCCGGCGAGGACGCCGCAGCCGACGGCCAAGAGCAAAAAGAGGATCGATTCCAAACTGTCAAAGTGAAACTCGGCGTCGGTTGTAAACAAACTCAAGTTGCGCGAGTTGTCGCTGATCGTGTTGAGCCACCGAAACATGATGACGCCGACGACCGAGCAAAAGAACGCGCGCCAGTAGTTGCTCGTCATGTAGTACGTCGTCGTGACTTCGATCGAAAACAAGACGCCGCCGATGGGCGTCCCAAAGGCCGCCGTGACGCCGACGGCGCACGCGGCCGAGAGCGCGTGGTGCGTCAAGTCTGGCGACCGCTGGATGTCGCGAAAAATGTTGAGGCGGAGGAGTTGGGTCGCAATGATGCAACTCAAGTGGACAAACGGCCCTTCCTTCCCGATGCTGAGGCCGCTGCCGAGGGCGCACGTGAGACCCAAGCACTTGGAGACGAGCGCGAGCCCCGATAAGTAGTTGGGCAGAACAAATCCACCCAAGATCGAGCGCATTTCTGCCGTTGTCCGAGATGAGAGGGGACACCATGGGAGACGACATACCTGGAATCCCAGACCCCGCGGCGTTCGGGCAGATAAAGTACGTCAGTACGACCCCGAGCAAGAGGATCAGGATGCGATAGCCGACGTACAAGAAAAACTGCGCGAGCCAATTCGAGCCCAAGTTTGTGACGAGGACGTGGATGTGCGTGATGCCGAGGACCGCTTCGTCGACGAGAAAGGCCAGCACGGACGAGAGAATACCCAAGACGACCAAATAGACCCACGAGCTTCGGAAGAGCGAGTACGTGATGAGATCGCACCCTCGACGCTGCGTCGCGGACGCGGTTGTGGGCTGCCCCAGCACAGACTCCCATTGCCACTTCGTTTCTTGCGCCGTCGTACTCGCTTTCTCCACCGCATTTCCACCAGGGAGTGACGGACGGTAGGCATCGAACGCAGAATCAAAGTCGTACAGGTGCGACGACGGATTGCGCTGCAACCGCGCCAAGGTTCCTGTGGACGGAGGGAGGCCGGTCATGGAATCGCGGTTCTCGCTGCTTGAGGAGTCACTACGCACAAGCATGCGCACGTCAATGGCCTCGGAATTGCTCGCATTTGGCTGCATATCCGACACGAAGTGCTCCGCAGGGGCCGCGACGGGCGGCGGCACGTTGGCGGCGTCGTTCATTGAGGGCAACTGAATTTGTGTGGGAGGGTATCCGGAGACGTGTCGGAGGATTGATTCCTGGTCGTCGAAAATGACATACATTTTTCAAGTTGATTTGGCGTTCGTGTGTGCAATGTACCAGCAGTTTTTGGAACGGGTTGAATTCGAGGCATTTAAAACGTTTAAAATATGTCGTACACTTTTTGAGGACAAATATATGGAAGATTTTCATTTGAAACATTTAAAACGTCGAATCGACCATGATATCCTCCAACACCCTGTCGTGGACCCAACTGCTACGTTATCCGGATGATATTTAATACCACGAACGCAGGATTGCTTCCCAGATATCTGAAACCAGCAGAGAAAGCAACGTCTGCAGCATGCAATTCTATGCGCGGCGCACGGTCAGGAGAGGTATGGCATCAATCGCTTGGGCTCAAAGTGGCGCTGAGTTCATGGTCAAGCTGTAGAGGACGAAGAAGATGCACCATACGACCCTTGGAGCAGCAGGCGAAGCAACCACATAAAGCTGCATTCGTACGAAAGCCCTGTGAAGCAGTACGTCGAGGTGAAGATTGGCGGCCATCCGCTGGACCACAAGCACGCCGACTACACTGCTCCACACGTGGCCCACACGCCCATAAAAATCGCTCCGAAGGAGTCCTCGCTTGGGCAGAATCAATCGTCCGTTTATGCGATCCACCACAAAGAGCCCATGAAGTACGTGGAAGTCAAGATTGGCGGACACCGCTACGACCACAAGCGCTGTGTCGCGGCAGACGAGACGCTCGTGGGGTTCAACGACCAGCTCGCGTCCATCGACAGCGGCGCCATGGGCTGTTCCTTGTGTCTCTCGCCCGCCGAGTCGACCCTCGTCCAGCTCTACTGCCGCCACGCGGTCTGCGTCTCGTGCTTTGAGACATCTACGCACACTGACACGCGCGTCTTGTGCCAAGTGTGTTTCCAAAAGGTTCCGTTTCTGCATCCCCACCTGATCAGGCCACCGCATCAACTTCGCCACGAGTCAGCCGAGATGGAAGGCGGCATGGACCTGGAGAAGATGGCGCTGGCCGTCTCGTGCGTTGGACTTGGGTACATCGGACCCAAAATAGCGCAACGCGTCAGCCACGCCCTCCGCGGCATCTCCATGGGCGGCGACGACATCCCCGCGCTCGTCTCTGCTGCGGCGCCCGTGTTGGAAGAAATCACGATGGCAAATATCAACGCCATCATTGACGCGGATGGCGCCCAGCGGTGGCGAAACCGCGTCCAAGTCGTACTAGAGCCATCGAAATTGCTGCGATACGAATTCGTCCAGACCCTCGGAAAAGGGAATTTCTCCGAGGTGATGCTCATGAAGAAGACGTCAGTGTACGAGCTTGTGATTCCTATGTCTTGATCTCCTTGGATGTAGAAACCCACAGACACACGCGTCGTCGCTGTGCGTCCTCAAAGAAAGCGACAAGCTGCAGGAAGCCATGAACGAAGTGAACCTCCTCTCCAAGCTCCAGAGCCCCCACGTCGTGCGCCTGCAAAACTACTTTATCGAACAAGTCGGCCATCTGCACTACGCATACTTGGAGCTCGAGTACTGCGACCGCGGCAACCTCGCGGAATTGCTGACGTCGCAAGTCAGTGTGACTTGTCCAACAACTGACCCATGTCGTCTCAGGGCAAAGTCGACAACGACATGTTTGCCCGGGTCATGCTGCAGCTTTGTTCCGGCCTCGCTGCGATCCACGACCATCACATTGTCCACCGGGACCTCAAACCCGCCAACATCTTGCTCACGGTCCGTTGTCGTCGTCGTCAATCGACTGAGTTGTCAATTTCGAGTGGTACAATGTAGACGGACGGCGTCGTCAAGATTTCCGATTTCGGCGTCTCGACTTGCCTCGACAGCGCGCTCGTGACGCGGCATGCCGCGGGCACGATGTCGTTCATGGCGCCGGAAGTGCGGCGGTATTTCCTTGGCGAAAGCGTCGTCTACGACTGGACCGCCGACATTTGGAGCCTCGGCGCCGTCGCCGTCGCGCTGCTCACGGGCATGCCAGAACCCAAAGTCGCGACCCGCCCAGGTACAATGTAGACTGCCGACGTTGAATGGGGTCTTGACGATGATGACGTAGTCGAGGACGTTGTCGAGATGCTGGCGCGACAGAACGTGCCGCGACCGTTCCTCCGGGCGATCCAAGGCGCGTTGGCACCCGACCCCTCGGCCCGCGCGACCCTCGCCCAAGTGCACGCGTGGATAGGCACCTCGTATTCGAAACTTTAACGAACGTGGCACAAGGCGACGTCCGCGTCCCAGCTCCCCGTGGCCACGACTGACTCGAGCCGCGGATGGAATGCCGCGGCGATGCACGCGCCGCCGCCGTGGACCTTGGCGAGTGACAATGGAGACCGATGATGGAGGGTGTCGTAGACGGCAAGGCGGCCAGAGGCGTCCCCGGACGCGAGGCGCGAGCCCGTCGCGTTGAGGCTGCATTGGATCGGATACGCGTCGACCGTGTGCCCACTGAGGAATGTCTACATGATCGTCTTGAAACTTGGCAACATGAACAACGTACGCGATGGCGCTTCCACGTGGATGTAGACACAAGCGCAATGTGGTTGCCTTGGGACTGCAAGTACAGGATTGGCTCATGCGGGTGAAACTAGGAGGCCAACATGAGAGGAAGAGAGGGCGAGGGGTCCTGACCTGCATGGACGTGCAGGAGAACCCTTCCGTGTAAATGGACTGCGCAGCAATCGATCCCTACAGACAGCATCGCAGGACGTCAGAGGGGACAAGAGATACCGATTCAAAGTCCCAGAGCAAGACGCCGTTGTCGACGGCACTCGTCCGTAGCACAGTGCAACTGGCGACAAATTGGTGCCGCGGTGCGCCACGGTGGAACTGGATGTCGTGGACAGTGCCCAGCGTTGGCACGTGGAACGAACGGATAGAGCGATTGGCGCGCGCGTCCCAGCAAAAGATGCCCGCCGCGTCGGTGCCGATGAGGAACAAGGATGGGTCCGTCGGGTGGACGGCAACTTTGGTGAGGCGGTCCGCGGCGTCAAAGGTCGTGTGGACTTGGTTGGTCTCGGCATCGGTGACGAGGACGCGGCGATCAAGGCCGACGCTGACGAGGTCGTGTCTAAGGAGATGTGACAATGGACGAGAAATCGTCGTCCTACGCGTCCAAGGTCCATTGGATGTCTTTGACTGCGTCCATGTGGTAAACTAGCGTACGCAAACAAGTTCCACGGAAGGCATGCCACACTTGGACGGAGCGATGGAGTCCGGCCGTGGCGGCGAGATGCGGGTTGTCTCTGTTCCATCGCATGCAACTCACGGGCCCGTCAGTCTTCCACCGCCCAAGGACCTGGCATTTGGTGCTACCCAGGGACTCCAAGAGTGCCGCCGAGTCATCGTCATCTTGTGCCGCAAAAAGCGGCTCTTCTTCCCTTGCCACGGGAGGAGTCGACGGCGCAGGGGGATCTCCGTGCAGACGCGCACGGCGTTTCGACTGATACGCGACCGAGGAAGGCTTGGGCAGCACGATGTCGCTCGCCGCGAATGTCGTTCGCTTTCTCTTTTGCATGTTTTCGACAATCGTTGGCGCAGGCGGCGCGCCTTCCCCCGACGAGTCGGACTCGTATGCTTGCAGTGCTTCCATGTCACGATATATCCTTTGAAATGAAGTGCGAGATTGATTTTCAAAGGTTCTCCGGTCTGAGCAGCACAACCCCGCCCACGACACGACCTCAAGAGCCTCCGACGAGTCTTTCCATGCACTGCCGTGCAAGTCCTCGTCGCGGCCATCGGCCTGCGAATTTTGGCGCCATTAATATCCGGTCATCCGGATAAATTCAAAGATCGAACGCTTTTTCAACCCCAGTTTCATTTTCGCTCCAAAACACACAGAATGGGTCGCGAGGTGCTCCTTGCGAAGAAGTTGACGGCCCATGCCATTCTCCCTGTCCGCGGATCGAATTTCGCCGCCGGGTTTGATCTTGCCAGTGCCTACGAATGCGTCATCCCGGCCCATGGCAAGGCCCTGGTAAAAACCGACTTGGCCATCGCGATCCCGTCTGGAACGTATGCGCGTGTGGCGCCGCGGTCTGGACTCGCGTGGAAAAATCACTTGGACGTTGGCGCGGGTGTGATTGACGAAGACTACCGCGGAAACGTTGGTGTCGTTCTCTTCAACCACGCCAACGAAGATTTCCATGTGAAGGCCGGCGACCGCATTGCGCAACTAATTTTGGAACGCATTGTATCTCAAGCCGCCGTCGAGGAAGTGGAAGAATTGAGCGAGACAGCTCGTGGTGAAGGTGGTTTTGGGTCGACTGGTGTGGCCAAGCGATTCAAGGCTGACGAAGGTTTTGCCACTGACGAGCACGATGCCGTCGCGCCTCCAGCCGAGCCCTCCACCATCGATTCCACATCGATCGTGCGCGCCATCGCGGCCGTGGAATCCAGTTTGGACGAAGCCCAACGAAAGAAACTCAAGTCCATCATCGTCCACGCTGACACGCGGAAATACGATCTCCTCCACAAGGCAAGCGCCGAGTTCCTCGCGTCGCAGAACAAGGCGAGCTTCCTCGAATGGATCCACGCCTTGCTCGCATAAGCCTACACTGTCTAATGAACATTATCTTACCTATCCACCCATGACATCGCACTCCAAGAGTTTCATCTCTTCTCTCGTGCTCTCCTACTGGTCGAGCGAGTGTCACGTTTTGTGTGGTTCGACAAGCATGCAAAGGATCAAACGACATGCAAGTTGTCAAAGCTTACTGAAAGCGGACTCGACTTCAACTTGTCAACATCGTGCAGTCTGTTCGCGGGACACAGCCGTAGACACCCGTGGTGCTTTGCAGCGCGCAGACTGACCCTTCCTTGAGCCCTGCTTGGGCCAGCGGACACGAACCACGGGCATTCGCGCCGACGCAGACACCTTGGGTGCCCCGCACGTTGGCGCAAAAGCTGGCGCGGCCAATGACGCTGATGGCAAGCCACGTGCCGTTGGTGAGTGTTTGGCATTTGTCGGGCGTGGGGACGGTCGCGTCGACGGCGGCGCACGCCACCGTCGGGTTGGCGATCGTGTCATCTTGGATACACGTGGCACGACTGAGGCAGCCAAAGACGTTGTTGCCGATGGGGGCGCAGTACGAGCCGTAGGGGAGTCCGGCTTGGACATCCGGGCACATGCCGTTGACGTTGTTGCCGTTGCAGACGTCCCTGGGGCCGACGTTGCGTAGGCAAAAGGTGCTGTTGTTGGAGGCGGATACATCGACAGGGAACGGGACTTCGTTGATGCCGTCGCAAGTCGGGCTTGTCATGGTTGAGGCTGCACATGCTTTCTGCATCGCAGTTGGAGTGGAGGAAAGCAAGCGCGCACCGTCAACGAAGACGACGAGTATGCATGCGAGGAGGGCTCTGCTGAGTCGCATGGGACAACTGCTTGGGAGTACGCAGAAGAGAAACTGCGGACTCTTGTCATTGCATGGGGCGGCGGGGTTTCTGAGGCCGTTCACGAGATGTGTCAATCTCTCGTCGGGCGTTTCATTTGCAGTCAAAACTTGCATTTGCATTTTCGAACATGTCAACAACATCCCCCATCGGAAACGACCCCATATTGACTTCTTCGATCTTGGATGAACGGCGAAGGAGCGCGAGAGGGCGGCGGCGGCGCGGCATGTCTGGAAAAGGAGAAACCACAAGTTGCATGGATGGACCAAGGTCGACAACTCCTGGTGGCCCATTCTCGTCTGTGGACGTCAATGGGTTGATGAGGACGGTAAGGGGTGGTGTCGACAGGACGTCGTCCCAGTGTACCAATTTGGCCTCCACAGTTGGTACACACTTGACCCACTCGATCTGTCTCTCACTCTTATAGTACCAATGTCCATCTCTCAACCGTCCGACCCTGGGAATGTACAAAGCAGCTCAAGTACACCCACTGCCAAACCCTGCTGTACAAATCTGGCAAGTTGGACCTCTTTGCACAGGCAATGTGTGAAGTGAACGTACGGTTTCCACAAGCTGCTTACTTTTACATGTAGGACATTGTGGCGACATTGGCGCAAGCGAGTAATCAATCGAGTGAGCTTAAGTGTGCGAGTCTGCACCAGTGTGTACGCCCGCGAGACAAAGTTGCTGCCAAGGGTCTGACCGACATATCGCCAAGTTGTGGGACTGCCAAAGGGGTCGGAAGCTGGCTTCCCGACGTTGCGGTGGAGCACTCGATGGTGCCCGAAACACGAAAGTCCATCGAACAAGCATTATTGGGCATGGACAGGCTGGACCAAATCCTGTCCCAAGTGAGCAAGTCAAGCCCTTTTGCTGGTCAGGATCTAGTCGATGGACGCAGTTCAGGCGGCGAAGTCGTCAATGGGCGAGAGAAGACGCACGACATGGCTGGGCTACGCACATGCAGCCGGCAAGTGCTTTTTGAGCAGCATGCGACAAGCTCAATGCATGTCGACATCCCGACTTGGCATGGTGGCTCAACGAGCTTTCTTTCTCTGGTGGAAGCTAGAATAGCCAACCAATTGCATCCAATCATCCGCCACAATTGTGAAGACAGCAACGAAAGAAACAACATGCATCGCCGCAAGGGCCATGCGGACATGGAGAACGCAGGCGACGACAACGACATGGAAGATGGCGACTACGTGGTCATCACTGCCGAGAGACTCTCTGGACGCGAGAGACGGAAGAGCTTCCCTCGAGCGGCGATACCACCTCACCTCACGCCATTTCCAGTTTGCAGCCGATACGCCGAGATAGTCGCTGCGGCAAGTACAAGTGCACAACCGAAGGGTGCCTCCATCGTGGCAGGAAGCCGGGGTTGTGTCCGCGCCATGGTCCCAAGAAACTATGCTCGGTGGACGGATGTACGAAACCGCGTACCAGGCAGGGGCTTTGTCGTGCCCACGGCTGTGTCGTCATTTGCACGATTGAAGGATGCACTGCGTATATCATCCGAAGTGGGCTTTGTTATATGCACGGGGGTGTACCGTTGCAATGTTGACGGATGCAAGAAAACCCGCCAAAGACGGGGCTTTTGTTTCGCCTTTGAGTTTGGCCGATTTTTCGTCATTTGTTTAGAAATATTGTCAGACTTTTTCGAGCGTAAAATTGAATGAAGACGTTGACCAATCACATCGCTCGAACCAGAGTACGAGCTGGTCGGATGAAGGATGAGGCGATGGTGCCGAGCGGCCGCCACCTTGAGGCGGCGCTGCCGCGTGTTGCATGGACCAAGTTGCACAACCGCTTCTGGTGGCCCATTCTCGTCTGCGGACCTTTATTGCCATCCGAAGAGACATCGCATTCACATTTCAATCCCCAAGAGAGGCTCGATCTGCTCGTGTACGAATTTGGATTTCATGTTTGGTACGGTGCTTGTCGAAGCTCATGTCGAACGTTCTGACGCGTCTGTCTAGTGCGACTGTCGATCTCGCGAATGTCAAAAGCTGGGGATGCAGGAAACATCTCAAGTACATCCATGGTCAATCCAAGTTGTACAGATCGCACATGCTGGGTCTCTTTGCGCAGGCGATGCGTGAAGTAGACGTACGGACGAGCTCACACGAAGCAGCTCACTTGGACATAGGACTTCCTCGCGACGCAGTTTCAATTGAGCCATGCGACCCGATCGCATGGAGAGAAGACGACAGACACGTTGGAAAGACAAGAAAACAGACGTCCATCGTCATCCTCGCCGCACTCGGTCTTCGTGACCGAGGGATGCGTCGGTGTGGGGGATGTAATTGTGTCTGTCGAAGAGTTTGCGCCAGGCGCACACCCGACTCTTGTGGGAGAGCGCCTCTACGCCATTCGATGCTGCCGGCCACCGCCATGCAACGAAGCAACTGAAGTCAAGCGACGCGTGCCCCTGCGATACGCTGCAGCAAAGGGCCACGCAAAAGAAGGCCGATTGGCGGAAGACGAAGAGGAGGGTGTGGTCCTTGGCTTTCAAAGCGAGGACGAAGAAGAAGAAGGCAGCGGCCATGACGACAGCGACTACGACGAGCCAGACCTGCCGGAGGACACAATGAGTGGATGCGAGGCCATGGGATGCAACAATACGGCCTTGGAAGGTGTCGCTTCCCACGACAGCAAGAAGGAACCAACCCCTGTGACCAAGATGACAAACGACAGACGCGGGGGCGGAAGGGAATGCCGAAAAGAAGATGCCGAGCAAAGTCGATGGAAGAGACTGCTTCCGTTCGAGCGGGACGAAAAGGAGAAGGGAGTGATGTGGCGCATCGCGGCGACGGGAGCGATCTCGAAAGAGGACGAGCGATTTTTGGAGCACTGCGAAGACGAACGCGCAAAGGAGCGAGAAGCGAGGGAGAAACGCAAGTGCCACGTAGTCAACATCGCACGCAAGCAAAGCGTGAGCATGGACTTTGAGGACGAAAGTGGCGAAGACGAAGATGATACTGGCGACAAAGACGATAGTGGCGACGACGTTGAAGTCGACGAGGACAACATCGATGGCGACGATGACAGCAGTGATGACGAAGTTGTCAACAGTGACGACGAAGACGACAACAGCGATGACGCTGATGCTCCCCTGAGAAAAGATACGAGCGACAGTTATGACGACGACGCACCCTTGAAACCCTTCCGAAGGAAAAGGGCAACAACGTCCCAGTCACCCAAGTCGAAGCGAAGGGTCCGTTGTCAGGTTGAGGGATGTATGAAACATGCGTCTCGAGGCCCCAACTGCCCCGCGCACGGTGGAGGCTACAAGTGTACCTTTGAAGGATGTTCAAACCGTGGCTTGACAGGTCGATTCTGCAGTCGTCATAGGCCAGCCACCCGGTGCAAAGTTGACGGATGCACCAAGCAACGCAAGAGAGCGGGGCTGTGTCATGCCCACGGTGTTGGGTATTTGTGCGTCTTTGAGGGATGCACCAAGAACCGCCAAAAGGATAAATTCTGTCTCGCCCACAGCCATGAAGGGTGTTCCAACATTAACGCGTCCCAAGATGCTGGCTTGTGCAGCGACCACGAGAAGGCGTAGATAGGAGGCAATAGAGCCCGTCGTTGTTGAGTGTTGAGAGCAAACCACAGTGTCGCGGTATGTTATAGTCATCGCAGCTATCAGGGCCACCACCACAGACGAGTGATGGGCGCCAGCGAACGAGCTGTTGTGAAGCCGCGAGGGAGGCGGCTTGGATCATAATCAATGTCGCTGGTGAACTTGAGAGGAAGTGCTGCTGAAAGAAGATCCAACTATTGGTCAGCATATTTGGTCACAACATAGTGACATGTTTTGAGCGGATTCTTCCAGCAGCCAATCACATTTCAGGGTGACCGGTCGATTCAATTGATCCGATTGATGAACTTGTGCGAAAGCATCCCGCAGCATGGGCCAAGGTTGACGGTTTCATCTGGTGGCCCATCCTCATATGTGGACGCATGCCGAATGAGGAAGAGAGGGACGTTTCCACCGAGAGAACACGTGCAGATGGGATCGAGGACGACGAATCCCGCCAGCTCGAGGTGTACCAATTTGGTCTCCACACTTGGTACGCAGCGCAGTCAACCTCCTCCTTCTGTCCTCGTGCAGTGTCTGTGTTCATGTTGTACAGAGCTGGGAATGCATGACACACCTCCAACTGATCCATTGCCAAGCGTCATTGCTTCACAGTGGAAAAAGCTCGCCATGTTTTCGCTGGCGATGCGTGAAGTAGACGTATGCATGCATGATCTCCACAAGGCAACTGACCTTGACCTTGGACTTCATCGTGACCACGTCACGTCAAGAAGGAGTGTTCCCTAGCAACTCAACCAGCTCGTTGTTGGATAGCATGGCTGCCTTTAAAGGTCGCCTCTGCGAGACATTGCGGCGCCTTGAGGCCCAACTTCGAACGGCGCGAAAGACCGAGAGCCAACGCCTGCGCCGTGCCGCAAAGAGAATGACCGAGAGAGTGGCGGCGGCCCAGCTGGTAGCCAAGAAGAAGACGACAGGTGTTGCAATCGATAACCAAACCCCCAAAGTACCAACCAAACAAAACAAACCACGACCCAACAAAATTCACCCAACACAACGACTTGCCCGCAAAGAAGGTGCGCAGTAGCACACAAGCGAAACGCATGGCTAAGCGGATGACGCACGAGCAACAAAACCATGCGTGCAAAAGTACTCCAGCAGCTCCAAAGGCAAACGAGGTTCCAGTTGTCGGCATCGAATCGCTCTCTACTGGCTTGCATCATGGCGGGTTGGCCGCGACTGATGTACTGGAGGAAGACAAGTCATGCGTGCAGGCAACCCCACGCAATCAAGTGCACACCTTGGCTATACTCTTGCCATGGGACGACCTATCTGAAAGGTCGCAAGTAGATCCAGTGGACACAAGCCACTCAACGACGAAGGTCACCAAAGTCCTGGCCCCCCCACAAGAGAAACCGAAGTTGGTCCACCAAGTCCACACGAGTCCATTGGCTCCAATGAGAATCAAAGTCGTGGGCAATGCCACGAAGACCACACTACCATGGAAGATGACGATGCGATGCCTCGATCAGGGTCAAATGACCACGATGGACGTGCAGGCAAAGGTACGTGGGAAAGGGCAGCTTTGTATGGCCCAATTTGAAGTCCATCGTTGTGCCTTCGATGGATGCACCAAGTACCGCCTCGCGGGGGGCTATTGCTTCACCCATGGCGGAGGCCGGAGATGCAAAGTTGATGGCTGTGCGTAAATGTCCAACGAGAAGGGCTTTGCATCGCCCATGGCGGCGTCGCGGGGTGCACCATCGAAGGATGTATGCAGTGGCACCGGCGCGGAGGCCTTTGCGCGGCCCACGCCCATCAGACAGCGAAGTCAGGCTGACAAACGTCGGTCGTGTCTGCGTCTTGCAGGTAAATTCTCAATACAAAACGACCCACCACCTCGTTTCGTTTCCGAGCGAGCGATCGAATGCTTGTGCATGCGTGGGTTCCGCGATCACCCTTGAGGCGTGCCTGATTCAGGAATAAACTCTTCAAGGGCATTCTAGTATTTCCCTTGAAGAGTATGATAGCTTGGTCGGCAACATTAAGAGTTGAGCTGCATGGTGAAGGTCAAGCCCGAATACGCATGAGGGCTCCCGAGCTTACATTTTTGGATGGGGACTTCATGATTGGTGGTCTGATGCAAATCAATGAAAATACGATTCTTGAAACCCCATTGGTTGGGGCAACCTTGAAGTTGACTCTGGGATCAGTTGAATCTCGGATTCAACTTCAAGGGCAGCATTTGAATCAACTTTGCCAATCCTGCCCCAAGTCCAGTCAGCAATCAACTTGATGGGTGCCTCGACGAGACTCGACCAGCGCAAGGCTGGCACGTTTGCCTACGAAGTCTACGAGATCGACTATGTCATGCACCGCGAACACCGGGACAAACTCATGGATCGCATGCACGCGCTCCCTTCGCTCGCTCCATCCTCGTCGATCGTCCTCCACGGTGGCGTGGAACAGAGCGAGTACGACACCGACACGACGCGACTCTTTCGACAAGAAAGCATGTTCCAGTACTTGTTTGGCGTCAAGGAACCCGACTGCGCTGGCGCGTTGGACCTGACGACGGGGCATTCGCTTCTCTTTGTGCCGCGCTTGTCGGCGGAATGGGCCCTTTGGTGCGGCGACCGCCCTCCTCTCGATTGGTTTCGAGTCCATTATGGCGTCGATGCCGTTCACTATGTCGATGAGCTGGCATCTGTCTTGGCCAGTCGCGGGACACAAACGTTATACGTCTGCGATGGTGTCAACATCGACAGTGGCTTGTCGACGCAGACCACGTCGGTCTTTGCAGGCATGGATCAATTCGCCGTGGACCGATCGACCTTGCACCATGAGTTGGTCGAGTGCCGAGTCATCAAGACGGAAAAGGAGCTCGCGTTGCTGCGATGGGTGAACCGCCTCAGCTCTGCCGCGCACATCCAAGTCATGAAAACGATCGTCCCTGGCATGATGGAGTTCCATGCCGAGGCGACGTTTTCGCATGCGTGTTACAGCCAAGGCGGGGCTCGGTTCCATGCCTTTACGTGCATCTGCGGCAGCGGCCACAATGCGTCTGCGCTGCATTACGGCCACGCCGGCGCTCCCAACGACAAGGTCCTCCGCGATGGCGATATTTTCCTCAACGACATGGGGGCAGCCTACCACGGCTACGCGTCCGACATTACGTGCACGTTTCCCGTCAACGGGGTCTTCACAGACGACCAAGCGTTCATTTACAATGGTAATGGGCCTCGAGGAGGTATTGGAGAATGACACATTTGAAGGTGTGTTGAAGGCCCACGACGCGGTGCTTGCCGCCATGAAGCCTGGCGTCGAGTGGAGAGACATGCACGTCATCTCGCAACGGGTGCTGACGGAACACTTGCTGGCGGGCGGATTGTTCCAGCACGGGACTCTCGATGAATTGATGGACGCTGAGATCAGCACGTATTTTTATCCCCATGGCTTGGGACACTTAATGGGCCTCGATGTGCCGTCCTCTTGGAGCGAGTGAACCTCATGTGTTGTTTTAGTTTCACGATGTTGGCGGGTACTTGCCGGGCGACAAGCGCACCGACTCGAGAATGTTTCATCGGCTTCGCTGCGGTCGCACATTGGAGAAGAACATGGTGATCACGGTTGAACCTGGCTGCTACTTTATCGATTTGCAGCTCGACGACTTGCTCTCGGACCCCACAACGGCCAAGTATGTCAAACTGGATGTCCTCGCGCGATTCCGTGGCGTTGGCGGCGTCCGAATTGAATCGGATGTTATTGTGACGGAGGATGGCGCGGAAAACATGTCGTACTTGGTGCCCCGCACAGTCGAAGCGGTGGAAGAAATCATGCGGGCAAAGTAACCTTCATGCAATGAATGCCAGTGGTTACATTGGTTTGGCAAGTGTGCCTTTGTTTTGACGTTCACGAAGGCATGTACTTGAGCAGAGGCACGAACTTGCGTGCAAGGTGGGCTGTGTCAACGCATGCCAACAAATGCTGCTGAAAATCTGTTGCCATTGTTTCAGCGACACACATATCCGAGACTCCATGGAAAATGACCCCACTGACTATGAACGAAATTGACACCACGTGATGTGGATTCTGACAAGACCCGTGTGTTGAAAGCACATTATTCCAGTCTCCTTTCGCGACACGACTACGCAGTCGCATTCAAAAGGTGATGGCACGTGAAATCGCAATTCGACGACGACCTAGGTGAGATATAAAGACGCGTATTTTAACTCAAACACATATGATCGACTGCTTGAGATTAACCAATATGCTGGGAAATGCCTCGGTTGAGGCGCCCCGTGTGCCGAATTGGCTCTTTGAGAATGCGCTGGCGAAGAAACGACTCAACAAAGCTGACCAAGTCACTGAAGATAGCCGTGCCTTCACGGACTTCGTGGGGTGGCACAATTGAGTACGAACCCTAAACACGAACCACGTCACTATGGCCGAGGGGGCGAAGGAGGTACCGAGGGCAAGTGGTAGATGAGATTGTGTTGGTAGATTGGGCCTTGGATCGTGTTCTCTGCGATGAACGAGACACAGTACGAACATTGCGTGCCCGAGTAGCGAATGAGGAACGCGCCAACAACTTGCCGCGCACGCAATTTGTCTTCGGCCACGTTCCGCGCAATTTCCCCGTGGTAGAAACTGCAGCCACATTAGAAATGCCTTAAGTCGGCGACGCGACGTTGGCGGCGTACCTCTGGAGACCAATTTGCCGCACTTGAAGAAGCCGTTGGGCAAGCAAAAAGGTATCATCGGTAAAGAAAAAGGTTGATGCGTCAAAGCTCTCGGACTTCATGCTGTTAGATTTCTAGGCACACACAGTAGTCATGCACGAGGACGAAGGCCAAATGCACCTCCAAATGGTCGGTCGCGTGACGGACAATGTAGACTTGCATGCGCTGGGCCGTAGTTTTCACCCCCGACGACTCCAATTCAAATCTACACTCGGGTGCATCCCACACAAATCACTCGACAATAGATCGTACTCGAGTTTGGAGAAATCAATGCCGGCGCGGACGCTTCGGAGATATTCTTGGTAGCACCACATCCCAATCGCTTCATGGCCATTGCTACGACAAACGTGTGACTGTCGCAGACCATGGCAACTGTGACCCTACCTCACATCCACAAAATACTCGCCAGCGCTGCGAGCGTCCTTGAGCCAGTCGAGAAGCGACAAATGGAAAGGCAGGATAATGCCGCCTTCGCCCAGGTGGAAGAGAGACCCAAAGTCACTTTGGACCTTTTGCGTTTGGTACACCTTGATATTGTCATGTGAGGTTGACGACGGTGGCCAAGATTGTGCGTACGTCAAAGTGCATGATGGAACTGAGGGCATCGAGCGTCAAGGGTTCGTTGGCCGCACACACGACTTCCAACACGGGCCGCACTTCTTTCTACAAGTAAAAACGAGTTGAGCACGGATACACGATTGTCAACCAGCCGACTTCGTATCGGTCGATCGCAGGAAATTGCGTGGCGAAATTTTGCTGGAGGAATCCACCCATGGTCGTGGGTACGTTGTCCAGGTTGTTGAACGTGAGTTGGCCACTGGCAAATGCATTGACCAAGTGCCGCGCATACAAAAACAACCCTATATCAAGTGAGCGCGGGGGAAATCGATTACATCGGGACCTTGGGTGCGCTCAAGCAAGAGGTCAATCACATTCGAGGGGATGTCCTGTTCGTCCTCATACTGTGGCAGAGCAGTTTCGAGGTACAAGCGCACATCCCGCTTGCTGTTGGTGCTTTGCAAATCCAGTGCAATGGGTGGCACCATGTACGCTTGCAACATACTGAGCACCTTCGGGTCTTCCCGCGTCGTAAAGACAAACCGCATCCAGTCGGGCCATCGACTCAAACTCGACGTCAGAATCGAGAGCAAATTGTCGTCCGCGGTCGTAAAGCACTCGATACCGTCGATTAAAATCACCTAGCGGATACTCAAGGCCAAAGCTGGCATGTCATGACGCACCATCGTCGACGGGGGGTGGGCAATTTGCTCCAATGGGACAATGAGCAGATCTTGGACCAAATCCGCCAAATTCTTGACAAACACAACTTCTTCGAGTGGTTCTTTTTGGGTACTATATTTTGTCGCGTCGTATGTTGAAGTATTTATGATATCCAACGTACTTGAGGACATTGGCGTACGCAGGCAGCTGCGTCGTGAGCTGGTAGACCAAATTAAGAACGCATCGACGACCGTTCTGCGTCTGCTCGCCTTCGTGCGACGCCAGGTGGAAGGCGACGATTTCAGGCCGGTTTTGGATGATGCGGGCCGCGAGCGCACTCTTCCCGGACCCAATCACGCCCGTGATCAAAAACACGCGACGCGCATCCGCGGGTGGACTCTTGGTCCAATTGTCAAATCTACATGGACGGCATTGAGCGCCGACAAAGTGCACTTTGTATACTCGTCCAAGACCCATTCACGACCAACGTAGCCTTGCGTGACGGCGCTGATCTAATGGCAAGGTCACACTCTGTTGTAAAAAACAACCATCAACGCCAATACCGTACCTGCGACTGAAAGGAAAACGGCGAGAGCAGGCTAATAAAAAGTCGTTCGACGGAATCACACAAAGGAGGGTGGGTTACCTGAAAAGTCTGGCTTGCTGACCTTCTTGGTCGAGCCCGACGTGGCCATTGAGCGCGGCGACGAGCTGGTCCTTCCGCGTAGCATATCTCGCATCATGCAAGTCCCACGGCGTCGTGTTGAAGGAACACACGTCACTCATGTCGAGCCATTGGATGCGGCATATGCTGAGCGGGATCTCGCATTGGCGCACCATCAATGGCACAAAGCTGAGACCAATGGTCATGGCCAAGGAAATCTCATTGAGACAGACACCGTGCGGACGGCCAACGCTGCCGGGCGTGATGAAGAGCACCAATTTCCCTGCGTTGGTTGCGTGGGTCCAGTGGAGCGCATCGAGCCGCGCGTACTCGTCTTCCTTGGAGAGGTTCTTGGCGAGTGGCTTCTGCGACAGCGGGTGCACGTCAAAGCCTTGGGCCACGAGGTCGGCGTACAAGCGCGACGCCAGCTTGGCACAGTTGTCGCCGTAGCTGAGAAAGTACCGTGACTCTTTGTTGAGTTTGTCGATGGTCGGGGCCTCTTCGCCGCGGCAGATCGTGCCGTCTTGGTTGCGGCCGAGATTGCTCTTGCCTCCGAGGAGGGGCACGTGATTCACAAGCATCGAGTCGCACTAATGCAAGAGATCCAGAAGGAGGCGAGGGTGTCGATGGACGTACGAGCTCGAGCATGGCAACAAGGCGGTTCATCTTGTCGTAAAAGCGAGGCGACATGAGAGCCTCCTGCAAGCGATGTCCCCACGAGTCGGACGCGCGCGGGTCCGAGAGGCCATAATTGGCGGGCGGCGCAGCGTCCTGTTGCTTCTCGTCGAAGTGTGGAATGCAGTCGCGGATGTCAAAGAACGGCAAGTTCGCAATCGACTGCGGGGGTTCGCAGTCCATGACCAAGACAGGGAAGATGCTCAGACCAAGTTGCACGGCTAATGCAAGAGAAGCGTCGTGAAGACAACAGTCGCGGACGAGGCACGGTACCACGCGCGACTTCGTTGAGGCAGTAGCCGCCATTCCGGCGCACGGCATGCTGCGTCATGAGGAGGAGGACGCGGCCGTGCTCTTTGGCATCCTTGGCGCGCTGGAGGCCATCTGAAATGTCGGATTCCCAATCAGACCCTAAGAAGACGTGGCGCGTGAGATTGAGGGAGACGACCATGCGAGACGAACCGGCGGCCAATTGCTCCGTGTCAACCCAGACGTAATGCCCCTTTCTTTGTACTACCAACACACGTGAGCGCGACATGGGGACAGCCGTGCGCCGGCTTGGTCGTACATTGCTCCTTGAGTGTCATGGCGACGAGCTGATACGGGTCGTGTCCATCTACAAATGTGGGTCATCCTCACTGCGCGGCCCCCGACGCTGATCACGTACACGAGATGAAGATCGACAGCTTCGGACATTCGTATCCTACCATGGACAGGGAGGACAGCTCGCACTTGTCGGCGAATACATGTTCGCAACTTCCGCAGAACCAGGCGCCTCGTAGCTCCAAGAACACGACGTTCTGCTTGCCACAGCGAGCGCAAGGCGGCGTGGGTACAACCATTGCAGAATGCCAGGTGCTTGTCAGTCGGGGCTTGGAAATAGCATATTTTTCTCGACTTGTGCTTCCAACAACAATCCTTGTATACAAATATTGAGGTCTACTGTCATATTAATACATTTTTCAACACCTTACATGATATAGTGTCACTATTCCCGGATAATACTGTTTCTCCGGATAATGGGGAGGGGTGAGCCAATAGAAATTCGAAAAGAAAGAATATCCAACGAAGCCGACGACGTCTGCTTGCATGCTCGAGTCCAAGCCGTCCGCGGACGTCTCCGAGTTCACGCTCAACTTTGTCGGGGGTCCCATCAAGTTCCGTGGGGAGGAAGGCGTCCTCTTCGCCAAACTGTTCCATATCGTACGGGAATGCTCGTCGAGGAATCTCTTCCTGATCCACTTGTAGGTTGACATTGACGGAGATGGCTTCGTCGGGGGCGTCGAGGGTGCGGCATTCATTCGTCGGGCCAATTTGTCAAACGACGCTAACCGAGAGGTACACAGTGCCAATTTACGACCCCCCTGTTGATGAACGTGTGGTGCGCAGGTGTGGCGCTTGGCCAGTGGGGGCAAATCGCAGGACCGACTTGGAAAGGACAGTTGGTTTGTCGCCATGAAGCTTGTCGCGCTCGTCCAGAGCTCCGGCAAGTGCAAGATGCAAAACCTCTACGATTCGAACCCGATGAACATTCTTCCTTTGCCGGATTTTCATCTGGAAGGACCCCCCGACAACGTATTGACACAAGCGAGGGCACATGTTGCTAATTCACCGTTCTCCAGGTGATCAGCGATCTGGAAGCGGCGGCAGTAGCTGTCCAAGAGAAGAGGTTTAAAGTGTCGGTGAGCAGCCCCATCGTTGTTGGGAGCAGCTACAATCGCTTCACGCAATACGTGGTCTCAACCACGGTACGCCCTGCGCTTGTTGATCCTTGGCTTACTTGGGCGACCACAGACAGACTGCCCGTACTTTCCCGTCACCTCGTGTCAAGTGCGCCGCCGGTTTAGTGATTTCGAGTGGCTCCATCAGCGCCTCACGGATCGGTTTCGAGGTATGTCCAATCCGTCGTCTACTTTGCCCTCAAAACCACAAGTGCAGGCACCATCATCCCGCCCATTCCAGAAAAAAGATGGACCGGTGAACTTTTCGGTTTGTGGTTTCAACATGTCTTACCGGATTGGACAGGCAACATGGACGCGACGTTTGTGGAAGAGAGGCGGCAAGGGCTGGAACACTTCATCGTGCGTGATGGGTGAAGCAGCACACGCGACTGACGCTCGTGCGTACATTGTAGAACGAAGTGTGCAACCACGACAAACTCTCGAAAACGTTTGAAGTGCAAATTGTGTTGACAGCCAACAACGAAGTAAACGCCATCGTTCGTCTACCGCGTGTGACGCCCGTCGCTGTCTAGGGTCTCGTGGCGGGGCGGGAATTGTTGGCCATTGCGCCAGCTGTGGCCGCGTACGTCCCCAAAGCGTCGACGGTCTCGGGTCTCTGGAGCTCGATGAAAGACTCGCTCTTTGTGAGTTCGGTCCAACAAACAGTCGAGATCAAAACGGACGAAGACTACACCAAGATTGGCGAACACATTGACGAGTACCGCAGCCGCATTGAAGAGCTCGTGCGCTGCTCCGATGTGGTCTATACGGCCCAGCGCGCCCAAGGCTACGAGCTCTCGCGGTGTGGCACGTTTCTCTCGGCGCTGGCCGTGCACGAGCGAGAGGACCAAGCGATGAGCAACCTCGTGGGCAACGCGGGCGAAGTGTTTGAAGCGGTGTCGAACCTCTACCAGGACGAACTCGACAAACTCCTCGCTCTCTACGTCTCGAACATTCGATATTTGTCGGGCAAAGTCGGCGCCGTCAAGACCGTGCTCACGAACCGCGAGCAAGCGATCCAGGAAGTGCACCAAGCGAGCGCCACCATGCAACGAAACAAGGAGCGGTTTGCAGCCGCCCGAGCCAGCAGCGGCGCGGCGGCGTCGGCCATGATTGCCGAGCAAAAAATGGTGTCGGTTCGTCCACGGATTCAACGCAACTCGGTCACGAGTCGTGACTTCTCTAGGCGGAAGACAGGATGAATGTGGCGCGGGAACAAGTGGATTTTATCGCCACGAGTTTGAAAATGGAAGCGAAGCGGTTGACGCTGGGCAAGACCGAAGACCTCAAGCAATCGCTTCTGGCCCTCGCAACGACAAACAAAGCCTACCATGCTGCGGTGGGCGCTGATTGTGTGAAGGGACCCTAACCCTGAGTTGCATGTCTAGTCTCGGCAGTCGTGGGAAGCGCTCGTCCCGCTTTTGGGCGCCTCCAGCCAAGATGTTGACGAGAGCCTCGACCGGGTCCGTGCTCCCGTCGAATTTCGAAAGCCAGGCGTGAAACCCGATACGTTGACATCGATTTTATGAGCTAACTTACCACTCTTCCTTGGTCTCCTCTTCGTCGTCGTCGTCCTCGACGACGTCCCCGCCATCCCCATCGTCCAGCATACCGCCAGCGTTGGAGAGATCAATCACTTCGCCGTCTTCGAATTTGAGGCCGTCGAAGATGGAGAGGTCGTTCATGGTCAAAGCATTCCCGGCGGCGTCCAGCGTCGGTTTGTCCCAGACGTCGCATGTATATCGCTTCCATCCACTCGAGACGCGCACGACGTGACCGGCTTGGGGCATTTGCTTGCGTCCTTTCAAGTGCATTTGCACGGCAGCATGCAGCGGGTTGGAGTCGTCTTCCGAGATTACTTGCGACTACAACACACGAAATGTGAATTCCTCGTTGCATTGCCGCGCTCGTACGCGATATAAGTCGCGGAGGTTGCCGAATCTTCGCGACGAAGTGACGACGCCACACGGAATCGCTTTCTGCCGCGCCCACTCTTGCAAATAGGCCCAAAAGTCCACGTGGGACGGACCAAAGCCGTGAAATCGCATCGGCATCAACGCTCTACAACCGTCCATTATGAACGAGCAAGTTCACGTCAATATCGTACTTGATGCACGAATATGTCGACTTGTAGCGCAAAATATCGACAAAGGGGAAGACGGCGTCTTGGTAGCCCCATGACCCCGCGGTCGGGTGTTGCTTTTGAAGCAAAATAGCTTGCCATGCGTCGACCAAGGACGAGATTTCGGTCGTGGGCGGGAAGAGCTGGAGACAGTACAAAGCCGTGCCAAAGAGATCCAAATTGCCCGACACCATCCACCGGCGAAGTAGGTCTTGGTTCGAGAGGATGCTGAATTCCGTGTCGAGGAGCTGGCGCGGCAGGCGACGCGTCCCGTGCATGCTGAGGATGTCGAGAATGGAGCAGATCATTTTCCACTGGTCCGAGCAGAGAGCCTGGTCATAATTGGTGTTGGCGGCTTTGATGTACGCCTTGCGGAGCACGGGCCAGTGGGCAAACACTTGGAGGAGGGAGCAGCCAATCGAGATACCGACTTGCTCGGCGTGGTAAGCTACGATCACAGACGCGCGAAAGCCTTCGAATTTGGAGGGAAAGACGAGCGATCGGTTGCACGCAAGGCATTTGGGCTGAGACCGGAGGATGCGGAGACCACAGCCGCCGCACAGATTCGAGTACTTGGTGACTGGGGTTTCGGATTTGGGGTCCCATCCCAGAAAGTCAACGACCGAGTAGTGGTTGGCGTGTTCTTGGATGGCATCGACCAATGCGTTTGAGAGATTCGACTTTTTCAACCTAATGGAAAGACCACCTTGAGCGTGTGCCATGGACATGAGCGTACCCAAAGAGGCCCACGATCGAATTTGTGATGTCCTTGGTCGACAATTTATCTGCCGATTTCACTTCAAGCAATTTTGCCGCGAGCCATTGCTAGCCCACGTTGAAAAATGTATCGGAATCGAAACGTCGCACCTGCGAATATTGCGGTATAAACTTTTGGGCGTGGGCCTTGATTTGCAGTGGTGCAATCTAGAGCTTTGCGTTGAGACAGAACCCATGGCATCGGACGCACCGTGGCCAATTCGTACAAGTGGAGCGAGGCCACGTGACCCACAAGTTTGAATTGGTTTGGGTTGGACGTGATCGAGTTCATGTAGCCGAGTCCCTTGACAATCTATAAGGCGTCAGGAGATGACCTCATGCTCGTTTCAGTCTACCGCAATCAGCTTGGGGTCTTCGGGAGTCACGTCGTCGGCGGTGCGGCTCGTAAGGGCGATTGTGCAGCTGCCGCAATACTTTTTACCTACGTAGCATTGCGGTCACCCCCTCATTCTTCTGCTTCGCTCTTCTTCTCTACCTTGAATGCAGGCGGAATGCACGGGAATCCAACAGCCCACGCATAACACGACCGTGCCTTTCTTCGACCTGCACAAGAGACACGCCTTGAAACTTCGCTGGAGCGGGGAGGTGGTCGACGCCGCTGCCGTGCCTTCTGCCTTAGGTTGTGTTTGTTGAGTTGGTGCGTGTGAATCGAAGCGGGCTTTTACGTCTTGTGCTTCCCCGACTTCGTCAGAGACGGACGATGCACCCTCAGCGTTCACTGAGGATGTGTCCTCTTTCACTTCCCCGGGTGTTGTGTTGTCGGCGATCACGGGTTTCGTATCGGCATACTCGTTGGACATCACATTGAGTGAGTGCTCCTCCTGCTTTGTGGGGAATGCAGGTGTCAATGCAGCAGGAGGAGGGATCTCCAGCTTGGGCAAACTCTGGACCAGTGGCGAACTGTCCAATCGAGGGGATCCCCGCCCAAGAGACGACCCAGCAGAATTGATTGGGCTGGATGCTCGCAGCGGTACCTCCCCGTCGCTTTTGAATCGTTTCGTCGACGAGCTAATGTCGTCGATCTCGGTGGGTCGCTTTTGCGGTGGTGGCGACTCTGCATTGTCGTCTGAATGCGTCAAATCAATTTCCATGTTGTGCGACGCAGGAAGGAATGGCTCATCCTCATCTGCCTCCATATCCTCGTCGTTGGCAGGATCGAATGGGTTCAAGGTTTCCTGTTCAGGGAACAGCTCCAAGTCCTCCATCACGGCATCCATAGCCCTTGGCTGCTTCACTCTGCTCGCCGCCGACGGGATTGGCCATTCGGAATTTTATATCAATCGAAGCCAATTATAAAAAAAGGTTTCGCTGTGGAAAGCAGTAAGGATCCTGTGCTTTGTATGTTTTTGATGGCCCACTGAATTAAAATACGACCATTTTTGTTTACATAATTATCCGGATATTATTAACCAATCAAAAGGCGCAATTGTCGATCCCAGCACACCGACCGCTCGATTAAATTTTAATTTGAACCAATCAAAGGGCGTATTTTCCACCCAATCAAATCGTACCAAGACGACACACCAGCGCCCCTTGCGAAACCCAAAATGCCCCGGCAAGCGACTTCGCCAGCTCACGACAGCCCCCATTCCGACTCATCGGACTCGGACGATGACTTCCTGCGTCTTGCGCCAGAGTCCGCGCGCAGGAAGGCAGGTCTCATCAAACCCACCTCCCCCGGTCGGCAACAGGGGACACAAGTTGAAAAGACCACGAAAGCGCTGCAGAAGGCAAGTCGCAAAGCAAACTTTGTCGTGTCGGGGCAAAATGCAACCCAGCGGCGCCTCCAGGCGACCAAGGCGGCCCTTGATGCGAGAAACAGAAGCCTCGAGGTTGACGTCGATGGACATCCCCATGGAAAGACCATCTTTGAAGGGCCTGCCGACGACGAAGTCGAAATTCCCGAACTTGCCTTCCAAGTCGCACCGTCCGATGTCCAGGAGATCTACCGAGAAGGATACACCTACGTACAACAGTGGCGATGGAAGGCTGCGACGGACGAGTGGGAAAAGATCATCGCGACCAAGTACGACGAGGAAGGCGCGGCGAATTTTGGCGGCGACGACGAAGCCGCGACGCTGGAGTGGTTGCTGCCCCTCCACGCCCAGCTTGCCCATGCGTACAAGAAGCAAGGGCTTCTTCGCTTGGCACTCACATGTTACGGCCGCATCCGGCATGCGATCGAGGCGAGCCGCGTTGCTTCGACCGCGAAAGACCGGTCTGACTTTGTCGCCGACGCGTTGTACCAGATGAGCATGATCTACCACGAGTTGGGTGACATTGTGCGTCCATGATGTGCATGTGGTATATTTCTCAAGAGGCACATGTAGGAGCATGCGATGGAATGCACGGAAGAAGCGAATGCGTTGCTGCTACAATACATGGGCTCGTGCAGCGACTCGCCCGAGGAAGCGGCGCGCGTCCAAGCGCTCCATCGCGACCGACAGCTCTCCAAGATGCTCAAGGACGCGGCATGCGGCGACTTTGGCGCTGTTGACGACACGCTCTCCAAGCTCGAAAACCTCGAAGAGAGTACCGTGTCGCTGGATGACCTGGGGCAGTTTGTGGACCCGACGACCGGCGCCACGTTCCTCATGGCCGCCGCCGGCTGCGCGCACATGCCGCTCCTCACAAAGCTGTGCACGGAAACCGTGACGGGCGACCGGAAGGCGCAGCTAGAGGTGCGCGACGGCGCCGGCAACACGGCACTCGCGTGGGCGTGCAAGTTTGGCCAAGTGCTCTCGATCCAGTACCTCTTGGAGTTGGGCGCGGCGTTTCAGGCGCTCAACAAGGCCGAGCTCAAGACGTGGCCCAAGGCGAGTCTCCAGTGCATCCAAGAGCATCTCGTGACGAGGAAGAAGGAGAAAGCGACGCATGACAATGACTTGGCACCGCCGCCGCCGCTGCCCAAGAAGAGCCAGCTCTACAAACCCCTCGTGCCCGTGGACCAACCAAACGCAAAACTCACAACTACCATGAAGCCAATTACCACGACGTCGACGCCAGTGCGAGTTCAAAGTTCTGCGACGACAATTGCCCCGACAGGGTTCAACGCCGCGCCGCCAAGTGCCGCCGCGGCGAGCGGGGCGCTCGTTGGGCGTGAATTGCAAGCATGGACGCCGGATGACGACGACCAAGATGCGGGCGGACTCGAAGGCGACGGCGGCGGCGATGCCGAATGGGATCAATTCGAGGCGAACAAGCGACTCTTTGGCGTCAAATCCGACTTTGACGAGTCGGTGTACACGACCACGCTGCACAAGGAGACGATTTCGGCCGAGAAGGAACGCGCCGCCGAAGCCCTAGCCAAGGAAATACTCGGAAAGCGCAGTGCCAACAAGCATGTGAATGAAGAGCGAGGCGTGGACGACGAGACGTACGACCCCGAGGCGCGGTATGGCGCCGTCTTGGGCAGCGGCGCATATGCCGCCGCGGGCCACACCGTCGAGAAGGATGCGTTCTCGGACCGAGCGGTCCTGCTCAAGCAGACAAAGAAGTAAACCACCACGTAATATGGATGGTCGTTTTGTCGGTGGAGACGAGAGAGGTTGGCTGCCTCGTGCTTTTGAAACTTGGCGTGATGAGTCCATGTGATGAGTACACGACTTTCCATGGCGTATCCATGTGTACCAAACACTCTGGTTCTGATTCGTACAGAAATGAGCGCCTGGACAAAGCCGTACTCATCATGAAGCTCGATGATGAATGTGGAGAATGGATGGACCATAGAGTCGTCTTCGGAGGCAATCGCATGGGGAAACGGCGGGCTTTGGAAGGACGAGGAAGACGGCGAAGCAGTGTTTGATGTCTTTGTCATTGAGCGTCGAATGTACTTGAATAAAGTAATTATCACTCAATTGCTGTTCACACATCCTATGGAGCGTTGTTTTGTTTGCTGAAGCCACAAGAAGGGCAACGACAACTCTGTGCTGTAGAGAAACGGGTCACTGATAGTGAGTGCTCCATGTACTGACAAGGCGCTCGCAGATGGTCTGTTAGCCTGCTCACCAACCCTCGAAGTGCTGCAGCCTGTGTCCGGATGGCTTCGATGGAGCCTTGCGACAGGGCGAAATTCCCATAAATGAGTATTTGCCGTGGAAGAATTTCCGTCCCTGGCATCATCATCCTCTCTTTGCACTTCGTTCGAAAGTTGCAGTTTTGAATTTACCAGCATCTTCCCATGTCGACTCTTGATCTCGTCATGACGCTCGATGTGTCCATCCTTTCGGCGGCCGCGGCCGTCGTCGCCGCCGTCTACGTCACGTTTGGCCAATTCACCAACATTGAACGCTTGCTGGTCAAGGCGACGCCAGTAGCGCTCCTCGCCTTCCTCGCCTTCCGCGCGCACGGCTACGAGTCCTCGCACGAGTCGTTGCTCACGTCCGTGCTTGCGCATGCGTCGACGTTGGCGCCTCTGGCGACGCTCCTCGCCGGCGACGCCGCCATCCTCCTCGCGGGTCTCTACGTGTTTTCGACCGTGTGGGACACTGCTCGTCGCCTCCGCTACAGTTTCTCCAAGAAGGGCATGATCAACGCCGTTGGTCGCGTCGCCATCGCCGTCGTCCAGCGTCTTCCGTTCCTCGCGTCGTCGTATGCCAAGGAAATCGCCAAGATTGAGCACCAAGTCCAAACGTCGTTGAAGGAACACGCGAAATCCGAATCGGACTTTCCCAAGCACTTTAAGCTCCCGGAAGAAGGCCAGTCGAGTGATGCGATCCTCGCGACGATGCGCGCGATGGTCGCCGGTGAAGACAAGCGCTGGCAGGATGGGCTCGTCTCGGGCGCCGTCTACCACGGCGACGACGAGCACCTTGCACTGTTGAACCAAGCGTACGGCCTCTTCAACGTGACGAACCCGCTTCATGCCGACTTGTGGCCGTCGGTCGTGCGCATGGAAGCGGAGATTGTGTCGATGGCGGCGAGTTTCCTCAACGGCGGCGGCAAAGCGACGGGCGTGTGTGGGTCTGTCACGTCGGGCGGCACGGAAAGCATCGTCTTGGCCACCAAGACGCACCGCGATTGGTTTCGCCACGCGCACGGGATCACGTCCCCCGAGATTATCTGCGCGGTCACGGCGCACGCGGCGATCGACAAGGCGTGCGAAATGTTTGGCATCCGACTCATCAAGGTGCCCGTGGACCCTGTCACGTTCAAAATCGATGTCCCTGCGGTCCAGTGGAGCATCTCGGCCAACACGATCATGCTGTATGCGAGCGCGCCCAGCTTTCCCCAAGGCACGATCGACGACGTCGCCGCGCTCTCGGCGCTCGCAACGACCTACGGCATTGGCCTCCATGTCGACTGTTGCCTCGGTGGGTTTGTCCTCCCGTTTGCCAAGCAGCTCGGGTATCCCATCCCCGACTTTGACTTTGGGTTGCCGGGCGTGACGTCCATGTCGTGCGACACACACAAGTATGGCTACGCGTCGAAAGGCACGTCCGTCGTGCTCTACCAGTCCAAGGCCGTCCGCCGGTTTCAATTCTTTGCCTACTCGGACTGGACTGGTGGCTTGTACGCGACGCCGACCATTGCCGGGAGCCGCCCCGGCGCGCTGAGCGCGGCCTGCTGGGCGTCCATGATTCGCATGGGCCGCCAGGGCTACCTCGAGAAGACGCGCGGCATCATGGAGACGGTCGCAGTGATCAAGAAGGGCATTGACGCGATCGACGGCCTCTTTCTCCTTGGTGACGCGCCCGCGATGGTCGTCTGCTTTGGCAGCCGCGACTTTAACGTGTTGAAAGTGACGGACCGCCTCACCAAGGCCGGGTGGAGCCTCAATTCGCTGCAGCACCCCACGAGCGTCCACTTGTGTGTCACGTGCCGCCAGATTGGCAAGGGCGAGATGTTTGTCAAGGCGCTCGCAGACGCAGTCGCGTTTGTCAAGAAGGACCCGGCCGGCAAGTTGGAAGGCGGAAGCGCCATGTACGGCATGGCGTCCAGCATGCCCGCGGGTCCCGTCGAAGACATTTTGCGCATCTACCAAGACTGCACGTTGAGCTTGTAGTTGGACAAATGAACGGCATATATATATATATACACACTAAGAAATACGACCACATTATGACAAACAAGTAAAGAGCCTGAAGAATTTGAGAACGTTGACCTTCAAGCACATGGCGCTGCAGACGGGACACAAGGGGCGCTGGAGGGGATAAAGAGTCGTCTGTATCTGGCGAAAGATTAGCCCTGAATGGGTCGTGTTCGGGCCAAATGAGTGTTCGTTAGGTGAAATTCGAGTTCATTAGTTAAAGACTAGTTTATTGGTAGGCGGCCATTTGACGGGCGACTTCGGCGATGTATTGGGCCTTGGCATCGTCTTGGGAGACACCCTTCTTGGCGTTCCACGCATCCCACTTGGCCTTGCCGGTGAAGTCCATCATGCCGGGGCGCGACGTGTTGCAGTCGCCGACGGTGGCTTGCTTGTACAAGGCATAGATGGCGAGCTTTTCGTCGTTGGAGGGTTGGTTGGCAGGCTTCCACGAACCGATGGCGGCGACGGCTTCTTCGAAGGTGGACATGGTGGCGATGAGGAGATTCAAAAACTGAAGAAAGTCGTCGCTGCCCAAGCTTCTCTGCCTTCGCCTCTTTTGTTTCGTCAACCCCACCCGCAACATACGGCTTTTCAACCCAATCAGATTGCTTGAATTGGGTGAAACAACGTTTCATTGGTTTAAAATGTCAACGTCAACATTTTCCAGCCAATCATATCCTTACAGAATCCAGTGTCGCACTCTCATTGGTGGGCTTTGTCGACGTCGACCATCGCGTCCCGCGGGAACGACAACGCCGTAGAAGCAGGACCGCCCCTTGTGCTTGCCATGAGGGGACGGCGGCGGCGACGCAAGCGACTTAAGAAGACACACATGCATCGTGTTACTATGTATATACCAACCATCTTCCGCCTCCACATTCTCGTCCTAGTAGCTCATCTTTTGCGGCGCGGCGCACCAGCCGCACGATCCAAACTGCTTGATCCACTTATTCCAGCTCTCGCGGTCGGCGATGACTTTGCAATTGGTGCAGTGGACAGTCGTCTTGGCGCCGACGGGGAAGCCCGTGATGATGCACGCTTCAAACTTGGCCTTGCACTCGGCGCACGCGAGGTTCCCCTCGTAGATTGAGGCCTGACAGCTCGGACACGGCCGCTCCGGCAGCTTCTCCTGCACCTGCTGGTCCATCGATATCGTGAGCACCCAGTCGCGGATCTCTTCGCGCGCGCCTTCCTCGGGCAGGTACTGCTCGTCCGGCACGTCAAAGTCGCGCGGCGTGGGGATGTCGGTCCCCATAAAGTCCGAGTTGTCGAGGTTGTTGGTCGTGCCATCTTCGATCGCTTCCGTGAGGTCGAGGTACCGGTTGAAAAAGACAAACGCGGGGCTGAGCCACTTCTTCTCGCGGCACGCGGCGCCGGCCAAGTAAAACATCTTGTCGGCGGGGAGAATCCCGATGAAGCGGAGCAGCGACATGGAGATCTTGCACGCAATGTCGGTGAGACCCGCGGCCTGCGCCGTATACTTGAACGAGCAATAGTGCGCGATGAGGAGGTACTGCTCCATCTTGGCGGCCATCTCGGGCCCGACCTCCTTGTTCCCCTTGAGCTCCTTGATCAACTTGCGCAGGCACTTGACCAGCGCGCCGACCGCCGCCGCGTGCTCGGGCGTGCCCTCGACCGCGACTTTGCACCCGAGGCTCTTCTTGATTACGAGTTCGACGGTCTCGAGTGTGTCGTCCATGAGCGGGATGCCATACTGGTTGAGCGCTTGGATCGCCCCGTCGGCGTCGTCGTGCTCCACGAGCCGCGTGCACCGCAGGACCAAGTACTTGGCCAGGGACTTGGGGCCGTGCTTGGCGGCAGACGTAAGCACCTTGTCCCATTCGCCGCGCTGCATCCACACTTCGAGCGCGTTCGAGGCCGTGTCCTTGCTCTCGCTCTTGGCCTCGCTCTTGGGCTCGCTCGTCGCCCCCTTGGCGTCAACGTTGTCGTCGTCGTCGTCGCGCGACGTAGGTCGTCCCTTTTCTTGCTTGCCCTTGGCCTCCGACTGACTTCCAAACGCCGACGCTTGCTGCGCGCGCTCGAGCCGCGGGAGGAGCTCTGGCGCATGCTGCTCGCACATCTTTTGTGCGGCGACCCAGTTGTTTGTCCGGAGGTAGCAGTCGAGCGCCTCGCTCATCTTGTCGATTGACTTGAAGTAGTTGGCCGCCGCGTCAAACATCGACATGGAGAGGAGGCGAGACGCAACCTCTTCGACGACCGACTTGTACCGACCGCGGTCGTGCTTGGACGCGAGTTCGACGGCCAGGCCCCAAATTTCCTCGAGGCCATGAGGGTTCTACCTCATTGAGTATCATCGTAGGCGCCCATGCGATATGTTGCCACGTACATCGAGTTGTTCGTTCGTGATGGAGAGGTAGGCGTCGATCGCTTGCACATACTGCTGGCATGAGACCCAGATCTCGCATGCCTCGAGCAGCTCTTCCTTGGTCTTGGGCCCGCCGGAAAAGATCGCGCGCTGGTGCGCCATGTTGACTTCGCTCAACTTGTGGGGGAGATGGCGCTTGGCGAGTCGCATTGCATCGGTCCACATCTGCGCTTCCGTGTACGCGGCCAACGCGAGCTCGGGCTTGCCCGCGTTCAAGAAGAACCCCTCTGTTCGTCGTCGAATGAGGACCACAGCGCGAGATGGAGGCCGTACCCGCCCGCGTAAACTCTTTGCGCTCGACCCAGAGCCGCGCCTGGGCGATAAAGACGTCCGAGACACTCGCGGGGTCGTTGGTTTCGGCCACGCGCATCGCATTCTGCCAATCCTGCTGGTGGATGTACATGTCGACGGCCTCGCGCGGCTTGGACGCTTTAATGAATTCTTCCTCGGCTTCCTTGAACCGCTCTTCGTCTTCGAGGAAGAGGGCGTGCTTGAGATGCACTTCGGGCACCTTCTTGGGGGCGCAATTCCGCGCGAGTTCAAATGCATGCTCGAACGCACCGCTTTCGATCGCATAGTCGATTGCTGGTTCGATCAACCCGAGGCGCGTGAGCAACTTGGAGCCTGCTTCGCCGCCAAGGCTCATCGCCCACGCATAGGCCACACGCTTGGACGCGTTGATGCCTGCGACACATGTTTAACCGAATAAATAGGCGCGGGGACGTACCGCCGTGGTACTTGGCCACGCGAATCGCCTCGTCCCACATGTCGTTTGTACGATACATGTTGACGGCTGCCTGCCACTCGCCCGCTTCGGCAAAGTGATGTTCGGCTTCCTTGAAGTTGCCTTCGTGTTCGAGCTGCTGGGCCAAATAGAGATGCGTGTCCTTGAGCAGATCCTTGCGGTACTTGGTCACGAGGCGGATCATCTGCTCGTAGTTTTTGTGGTTCTTGTACATGTTGATGGCCAAATCGGGCTCGTTCACGGTCAAGAAGAGCTTCTCGGCTTCCTTTAACTTGCCTAGCGACACACATGTCAGCCATGATGTTGCACAACTTGTCTACCTTGGCGCTCCATGCGATGGGCCTGCTCGACATACAATCGCTCCGTCTCGTACTTGTCCATGTGGTTGAGTGCCACTTGGTACGCGGCGTCCCACTTGTTGGCGCGCGTGTACATCTCGACGGCATCCCGCGCCGCGTCGGCCTTGATGAAGCATCGCTCGGCCTGTTCGTACTGCTGGGCGTCCTGGTAATGCCGCGCGAGGCGGCGGTAATACGGCAACGCGATTTCGTCTTCGAGGGTTTCGACCATTTGGCCGGCCTTGGCCCACTGGCGCGAGTTGAGCGCGGCTTCGACCGCTTTGGTCGGGACGTTGCCTTCGATGTAATGGTTGATGGCCATGTCCATCTACATGGACGACATGAACACGACACTCGATCGATAGCATGTCGCACCTGCTTTTGGGACACCAAGTAGTCGCCCCAGCTCTCTTCTAGCTTCATAACACGGTCGGGGAAGACGCGGCGGCTGAGCTCGACAGCCTTGCGGTAGGCATTGGCTTTTATGAAGGCTGCCAGTGCGCGATCCTCTTGCTCCATCTTTTCAAACTGGTCGCCGGCCTTCTCAAACATGCCCGCCGCGTACAGCGCGTCGGCGACGCTCTCGAGCAGCGCCTTGTGGTCGCGACCCAAGTTGCGCTCCGTGAGCAGCTGCGCCGCCTTGGCCGGGAGTCCGCCCTTGAGGTACAAATGCACGGCGGCGGGGTACTCGCCCTCCTTGACTTTCAACGCCGCGGCCTTTTCTTCCTGCCGCGAACTGAGGAGGTACTCGGCGTACTGGCGCTTCATCGTCTCGACGGCGCTGTGGTTCTTGGCTTCGGCGACCCGGATCGCGTCTTCCCACTTGTGCAAGATCTGGTACATCTCGATCGCTTCGTCGACTTGACCTTGGCTCAAGAGAATGTGCTCGGCACTGCGGTAGTCGTTCTTGAGCTGCGCGAGCTTGGACCGAACCTTCCAATGCACCATGCCTCCACCAGCCCTTGTTAGAAGGACATGCGAGGCCACGTCGCCTACCTTCGCCCATGCGCCCCTTTTCCATCCAGTCAACCTTGTTCACCTTGCGCAGGTAGCGGCATCTGCAGACATCCCCAAGCGCCGCGACGCAGCGCTCGGCAATGCGGTGGTCGTTGCACTTGAGTGCCTCGGCACTTAGCTGCGTCCACATGGCTTCGGTTTCCGGCGTCAACTCGAGGGGTTCTAGAATCCCCATCGCGCGCAAGAGTTGGTTGTCGTCGATGGCCGTGCCAAAGTTGATGAGCGATTCATCGAGTTGGTAACTCGCCGTGTTCATGCCTTCGTCAACGATGACTTCGGTCCGGTTGTTGGCGCGTTCGATTTGCTCCACGTCCCCTAGCAGTGTGGTCCATGAAGCCGACGATCCTGTTGTGGCACACTCGTACCTTTGATTTGGTAGATTGTGGCCTTGTCGGGGCTGCGAATGTTGTACCAGACGTACAAACTCGTGCGGTTTTGCGCCACGACGACGTCCGAGTCGGGGACCCACTGGACGTAGTTGCAGTAATTCAAGAGCGTGCTCCGCGTCTGCGTCTCCATGTCAAAGAGATGCAGCTGGCGGCGCTTGTCGCGGAAGAGAAGCAGGTTCGCATGCGCATTGAGCTCCAGCCAGTCGACACGCGAGTCGTGGTTGATTGTCGTCGACGTGTGGTTGTGCAAGTCCTTGACCGAGACCGTCTGGAGATCGAGGAGGAACGCCATCTTCTTGTTGTCGTCCACCAGTGGCTTCGATTCACTCTGGACGACCGGGCGTTCGTTGATGCGGACACTGAGCAAGTGCAAATTCAAGTGCTCGGTGCGGACGCTGCCGAGGATTTCGTTTTGTCCGTACTCGATCAACGAGAGTTCGCCGGCTTGGTAAATAATGCACACCTGTTGCTCACGTGTCAACCCACGACTGGCGCGACCAACAACGTACCGCGGGGTTTTCAAACATGTACTTTTCAGAGCCGGTCGACTGCCACTGGACTTCACTCAACTTGGCCGTGTCAAAGTCGCCGACCAAGAGCGTGCTGCTCGTGTTGGCAATCAGAAATCGGTCTTGGAAGACGTTGACTTTGGTGATTTCGCATCCAAAAGACGACCGGACGATCACGCGCGCGCCCGTCGCAATGTGCTTTACAATCACTTGGCTCAAACTCACGTACGTAAACTCAAACTTGCCCTTGTACCGGTACCGGCGGACGCACGCATCGTACAAGTCGAGCGCGCCGCAGACCGACCCGACCGCGACGCGAGACCCGTCAAATTTCCACCCGAGGCTCGTGACCGAGTAGAGGTTTTCAATCGCTTTCATCCCCACGGCTTCCCACGAGTCGCTCTTGACTTGGTGGTTGAACACATAAAACGAGTTGAAGTTGCCGACGACGCAGCTGTCGCCCGTTGGGTTGAACACCGATGTCGTGAATTCGCCGCACTTGTCGTCGGACGAGTAGTCAAACGACCGGACCATGCCGCCGTCCTTGTCGTAGAACGTGACTTTGCGGTCGTTGCCGGCCGCGACGATCGCTTCGCCCCACGAGAGCGCATAGGGGACACAGCTATGGATTGCAATCTTGGTCTGCGTCGACCCGCCGTTGACGTCGTCAAAGACAAAGCGGTAGATCGATTGGTCGTAATGCGACGAAAGGATCGCTGTCCCCTCGACGTTGGTGCAAAGGGTACTCACGTACGACCCCGTCGCGTACAGCGTCGCGGGTTTGTTGGACCGGAGCTGCCCCAGCTTGACTTTGCCGTCGCTCAAGCCAAAGACAATCTCGTTCGGATGCGACGTTGGCCAGACCATGCTCGTGACGCTTGCTGACTGGAGAAATTTGTTGCAGATCGACTTTTTGTCGCCCCAGTCGAGCCCGAGTTTGTAGATGAAGACAATGTTGTCGCTCTGTGCGACCGCGAGCTTGGACGAGTCGGGTGAGAATGCGAGGGCCTTGACAATGTAGTTTTTATCTCCCTAGAAGGGCGATGGCGTGAGAATGGAAGATGGAGAGAGAGAGAAAGACCTTCTCGGCGGGTTTGGTTGAAAACTTGTCCTTGCGCTCGCCCGTCGACGCGTCAAACATGTGCACGACGCGCTCGACCGTCACGACGGCCAGCCGCCGGTTGTTTGGAGACCACGCGATCGCCGTCACCTTACACATTCCCTCCGTCGGAGGAAGCACCGTGGAGAGATGCCGCAGTTGCATCTTCGCCGCCGCGTCTTTTCAAGCAATCGCCCAAGTGACCTTTCGACTGTCGGATCCCAGTGACTGCGGTTTGAAAGAATCCTGAAACTTTCAATATATTGTATAAACTAATATATTATATGTATTGCTCAAGGTTATTGATCCTAAGAGAAAACACTGGGCCTCTCAGCGACGGGTCATGGACGGCCGCACGAGAAATCGTGGTCGAGTCATGATGCGACTGAGCAGGGAAACATTGGGAGGCCGCACATGAGGTACACGTGCGTGTCGGTATCTGCTCTGTCTCTCTTCCATGGGCAATCGCCCTGCATGCCCCGATGCTCCCGCGGCTGTACTCGATGGAGGAGCACACATTCGATTCGTGAAGGGGCTATAGAGATCTCTGTTACAATATGATTATGCCGAAATGCCAAATCGCTCCATGCGCTGCTTCTTCTTCGCTTCCACCTACGTCGTCATGGCCCACGTCAATCGTCCATCGTCAGCGAGAATTTCAAACCGTTTCTGTTGTTTCAACGCCGAATCGCATCGCACGCTTCAGCTTCTTGTCTGACTCGGCGTTGATGCCGAATCGATCGGCACGAGCCTTCTTCTTCGCCTCGAGCTACACCGATCGTCGTGTCAGTTGCCATGTGTTAAGAGGGCGCACATGAACGTACCGCGTCCGCAGACTCTTCGACGGGCAAGCCAAATCGTTGGGCACGTTCCAGCTTCTTCGCTTCGTCGACCTTTTCGTCTACAGGCGTCGTGTCTAAGCTACTACTGTCCTCCCCTTTGGTCGTCTCACTCGGCAATTGGAATCGCTTCGCACGTTCCAAGATCTTTTGTTCCTCCGAGAGCGGGATGCCAAACTTCTCGGCACGCAATCGCTTCTTTTCCTCCTCCGTCACAGCTTTGGGTGTGTTGGTCACGGCCGGGGTCGACGTGGTCGGGGCTGTCGCGGTGACCGTGGGTTTCGTCGTGGGCTCCGCCACCGCTCCTGCGGGCTGTGTCGTTGTCACTGTCTTCGCGGGAGAAGAGGACGAGGCATCGTCATTGAGCAAGCTGCGGATGGAACCTTCCTTCTTGGGGGCAGTCACTGCGGCGACGGGGGCCGAAACGGACGACGAATCAGGCCCATCAATGTCGCCGAATTCTTCCTCGTCGAGCGCAAGTTCCAAGCGCTGGATAAGCTCGGGCTTGAGACCCGCTTGACTCAGTCCTCGCTTGGCAAGCTCGTCCTTGATCTCATTGACCTTCATCTTCTTGGGATTGAGGATCGCCATCGCCGTGTCTGCTGGTCCGTTGATCGAATCTAAAAATGAACGCGTAACAACTCGCTCAAAAATTCAAACTTTCGATTTTCGACCGACTATTTTATTTTGGAATTACTATTGCAATGCGTGGATTGATACAAATTTGAAGTCAAACCAAGATGAACGCAAGGCGTTTTCATTTCTTTCACTCTCACACTCTCCTAGAACTCTCAAAATTCAAATCTCGTTCACCTGAAAATTCTTCCAGCGCGGCGCACTTGGGCTCGGACCGGACCAGTTGGCTACACAGCGAACGTTTCTGTTGACATGGTATATCTCTATCTAATTTTCTACAGGTCAATGCTGTCGTTGTGGACGAGTGGTTGGTCTTGTGGTGGTTGCTGCAACTTTGTCGGGGACAAGCTCCGTCGGGCCTTCCCTCGCGGGCTCCCTCGAGGACTGGCGCGCGGACTGTTCAACGAACGGGGGCTCCCGACCTTCTTCCGCGGCGGGATCACAATTGGCGGTGGCGGATTGATGTTCCGCACCGGTTTCCTCTCGCTCCACGACGTCCAGCTGGACGCGTGCTTGGAACTCGAGTTGACTTCCTCCAAGTCTTCGGGCGTAAACTGCAGCAGCATCGAGAGCACGGGCATGAGCTTTTGTTGCTGCGACGACCCCGGGCGGAAGCTCATATACTGGACCACGACGTTCTTGAGGTACTCCATGTTGACGCCTTCCCGTCGCTCCGTGCGCACGAGGTGCGCAATGTCCTCTTCGAGCGCGTGCTTGTCGTGCGTCAATTGGATATTCTGCATCTTCATTTGCTCCAACGCAACCGTGAGCTCGGCCAGCTCTTGCTCGCGGCTGCGCGCACTCGCGTCGCGGTTGGCCTGCATCGATGCGAGTTCAAAGATGCGGCGGTGGTCGGCGTCGCCCGACCGCACGTCCTCTTCAAGCTTGGTCAACTTGTCCGTCAACGACGCAATCAGCTCTTCCTTCTCGAGTACCATTTGCCGCGCCAGCTTGGACTTGGCCCGTCCATCGGCCTCCATGCGTTCGACGTCGGCGGCGAATTTCTCTTCGAGCGCCGCGCGGGCGGCAGCGTGGGCCGCTTCCATCGCCTGCAGCTTGAGCTTGGCCGCCTCGTCGTTGCGGCTCGCCGTCGACAATGCTTCCTGCAGTTGCACCTGGAGTTGCCCCTTCTCGGTCGCTGCGTCGTCCTGTGTCATTGCATGGCTGCGCACTTGGTCTTGCAGGACACCCAGTTGGCTGCTCTGATCGGCCACTGTGAGCCGCAGCTGCGCCAACTCGGCCGCCGTGCCCGCGCTGGCCTCGGCCAGCTGCACATTTTCCGCGTGCAGCCGCGCCGCCAGCGCATTCTTCTCGGACCACGTCTTGTGCAGCGTCGCCATTTCCTTGTTCATGCGTGCGTTTTCGCCCTTCTGCGCGTTCCACGCCGCCTCCATCTCCTTGTACTTGGCGGTCCAGCGCGCCACTTCTGTCTCGAACGCCTTGCTCGCCGCCACGCGAGTCTCTTGGAGCTCGGCGTCCACGTTGGCCTTGGCGGCGCGTGCCGCGTCGGCCGCCTGCCGCAACCCTTCAATCTCCTTCACGCGCGCGTCCATTTCGGCCCCCAGCTTGGAAAGCTCCGTGTGCTGCTTGGCCGCGCGTTGCTCGGCCGCCATGAGCCGTGTCTGCAACTCAGCGGCCTCCGTCTCTTTTTCCTGCACGCGGTGGAGCAACGCCGCTTGGTTTTGCATCTCGCGCTTGAGCGCCACGAGGTTTTCTTCGCGCTGCTGGATGGCCACCATTTGCGATTGGATGTCCTTGGCGTACGCGTCGGCCGTGGCTTCCGCGGTCGCGAGCTGCGCTTGGACGCGCTCCAGATCGGCCTGGCGCGCCGCCGCCGCGCGCTCGCTTTCGTCCACGCGGCTCTGCCACTGTGCCCGCTCGTTGTGGTGCGCTTGCACTTGGGCATGCGCGTGTTGCACTTCCGAGCTCTTCTCGGACACGAGGGCCCGCAGCGTGTTCATTTCCGCGAGTTCCGTCTCGAGCTGGGCCTTGGCGGCGGCGACCGACGCTGCCGTCTCCTGCACAGCGACCAAGTCGGTCTGGTGCGACTCGACTTGGGTCTGGAGGCGGCTGATTTCGTCCACGTGTCCCGCGGCTTGCTGTTCCACCGCTTGCAGCTGGGCGCTGAGCCGCGCTAACTCACCGTCCTTTTCAGCACACGCATTCAAGAGCGATTCTTGGCCGGTTAGGTCTTGCTGCAGTGTCGCAAGGTGGTCTTCCTTGGCGCGGAGGGCTTGCGCGTGTGTCTCGACGTCGGCGGCATACACGCGCACGCTCTCGTGCGCGGCCGCGAGTTCTGCTTTGAGCGTCGCCAAGTCCGTCTGGCTCTGGGCAAGCTGCGCTTCTGTCTCGCGCAGTTGGTTCATAAACGAGTCGCGCTCGTTGTCACGCTCCGTGTGGGCCGCTGCAAGTCGCGACTCGAGGTCTTGGATGCGACTGCCTTGACTGGTCACATTCTCCCGCAGGAGGGCCAGCTCAGCATCGCCCGACGTGAGGACCTTCTCGGCGGTTGCCTTCTCCAGCTCCAGCGAGCGGATTTGATCTCGCAAACGCACGAGCTCATCTTCCTTGGCCGCCACGTCGCGTCCGACGTCAGCAACCACGTGTTCCAGCGGCAGCAGCCGCGCAACATTCGCTTCCACCACTGCTTTGGCCGCTACGGCTTCGCCCAGGGCCGCCTGGGCCGCCGCGACATTGGCCTCGTGCGCAGCCACTGTGTCTTGCAACGTCGCCACCTCTTGCTTGGTCGCATCGACCGCCGCGCGAAGTTGGTCCAACTCTGACTCCAGCACAGCCTTGCTTTGCTTGAGTGCTTGGGCCTCGGCTTCGTGTTTCTCCATTGCGTCCTTCAGAGCCTGCACGTCCTGCTGCTGCAGCGCAGCCGCAACTTCACGCTCCTTGGCTGCGGTTTCCCGTGCGTGTGCCAACTCGGCCTCTGTTGCCGCCACGCGTTGGGTGAGCGCGTCGACTTCTTGGGCCTTGGTGTGCGCGGCCGCCGTGAGCGACTCGGCCTTTTGCTGCTCAGCCTTGACTTCTTCTTGCAACATGACGACCTTTTCGTTCGCATCGGCCGCGACTGCATTTTGCGCCGCCGTGAGCTGCGTCTTGAGCGCCTCCAAGTCTTCCACGCGCTGGTCCAGCATCAACTGCCTCTCGTGGAGTTGCTGCTGAACGCCGTCGCGCTCCGACTGCACGTGAGCCACCGCCACTTCCAGCTCGGTCACGCGGGCACTTTGCGTCGCGACCGATGCGCGCAACTGAGCCAAGGCGGCGTCGTCGCTTGCTTTCGCCACGCTAGCCGCGTCGGCCTCGGCCTTCCACTTGCCAACGTCTGCTTCCAGTGCGTCCATGGCGCGTTCCTTTGCCTCAACTTGGGTTTGCCACGCTTGGTTTGCCGCCGCCGCGTTGGCTTCCCATTCGACGGCCACCTTGCTGAGCTGGATCTGCAGCGCATCGACATGGTTCTGCCGCTCTTCCAACAAGACCTGACCTTGCGCAACTTGTGCCAAGAGCGCGACGCGGTCACTCTCCCGCGCGGCGTGCGCTTCGGCCACCTGCGCTTGAATGGCGTCGAGGTGGCTCGCCTGGACCGCCGCTGCCTCGCGCAGTTTCTCGACTTCGTCGGTGTGGACTTGGGCAGCCTCCTTCTCGGCGAGCGCTGTTTTGAGCGCCGTCGTTTCTTTTTCGTACGCGACGATCTCTTGCTCCAACGCAACCACGCGCTGGCCCATCGCACCCATCTCCTTGCTCTTGTCCTGCAGCTTCAGCATGAGCATCTGCTGCTGCGCCATCTCGCGCTTGAGCGCCGCCAGCGATTCTTCCTTGGTTTGCATCGCCCGCATTTGGGATTCAATGTCCTTGGCAAACGCCGCAGCGTTGGCTTCGGCCGTCGCGAGACGCGATTGCACCAATTGCAAGTCGCTCTGCACTTGGGCGCCCGTGCGCTCGACGTTGACACGTTGGATCTCGCTCGCCTCGAGCTTTGCCTGCCACGCTGCCACTGCCGACGCATGCGCCTTGCGTTCGATCTCCAATGTTCGCTGCAGCTCGTCGAGGTCGTCCCGGAGGGCCGCGGGGGCCGGCCGCCCTGGCGAGTCCAAGTTGATCAAGTCCACAGACGAGGCAGTGCTTTGGTCGAGCAGGCGCTGGACTTCGGCCCGCAATTGCGAAATCTCGTGCACGTACTTGTCTTCCATCTCGCGCACGTGCTGCTCGCGCGCACTGTCGCGCGTGTGGTAGACTTGGCGCATCGCCGACGCGTCCAGGAGCTTTTCGACGGGGACGCTGCTGGCCCCGTCGCCATCGGTGGAACCGTTGTCGTCGTCGTCAGTCGTCATGGGTGGGACTTTGTTCTCGGCATAGATGAGGTCCATACCGACGTCGTCCGCGACAAACTGGACGAGTGACGCGTAATTCGCCTCGAGTTCCCCGGCCGCAAAGAGTTTATCGGACGCCTGCGTCAGTTGCGCCTTGTACGCCTTGTTCTGCTTTGTCAACTTCATGCTGAGACTGAGGAGCTCGTCGTAGCTCATCTTGGGCTTCTCGGAGCTGCCGTTGAAGGAGCTGGCACGGGGCGGCTTTTCTTCATCTGCTGGCGCCATAGCCGACTGGGAGGCCGTACGGAGGAAGGTGAGACCTTTGCTGAGACCGCCCATCCCCAACTCCTTCATGTCGGCCAGCCCCTTCTCCAGGTTCTCCTTCTTCACGCTCTTCATCCCGAACGCAGACTTCATGTCGACGTCACGTGTCGATGAGGACGCTGCGCCGCCTCACCGAAAATCGCACTTCTGCGGGCTGCCCAATTTAACCCCCACCTTGTCCGGACTTTATTCGAACGTCGTCGACACTGCAACCGGATAGTTGAAAATCCGGATAAATTCAACCTTCAGGATTGGCTCGAATAGCAATAAAATTCCACCAATCCGACTACGCCATTTGCGACACTTCATTTATGTGAACAAAACTAAAATTGAGTAAGTTCTAGGCAATGGACTTATTGGGTCGCAGAACCCCTGCTTCGTGGGCGAGGCCATAGAAGCGCGACGTTGGCTGGGCCATGAGTGATGCCGGCGCGTCACACTCGACCACAACCCCCTTCTCCAGCACCACGACGCGGTCGCAGTGCAAAATCGTGTCTAGCCGATGGGCAATCGTGAGCACCGTCTCCGTCGTGAACGCCTCCTGGATCGTCGCTTGGATGAGTGTGTCCGTGGCCAGGTCGACGTTGGCCGTCGCTTCGTCCATGACAATCACACGACTCTGCCGCAGGAGCGCGCGGCCGATGCAGATGAGCTGTCGTTGGCCCACCGAGAGATTCGACCCGGTCTCGGCCACAACAG